>SJXQ01004812.1:337352-383048 GCA_006408695.1 Aepyceros melampus | reverse complement strand
AAACCTGTACGCAAGACAGCAAAAGAGACACAGATGTATAGAACGGCCTTTTGGACTCTGTGGGAGAGGGAGAGGGTGGGATGAGTTGGCAGAGTGGCAATGTAACATGTATGATATCATAAGTGAAACGAATCGCCAGTCTAGGTTTGATGCAGGATGCTTGGGACTGATGCACGGGGATAATCCAGAGAGAAGGTGTGGGGCGGGAGGGGGGAGGTGGGGGTCGGGATTGGGAGTTCATGTACACTCGTGGCTGATTCATGTCAATGTATAGCAAAACGAATACAGTATTGTAAAGCAAAACAAACTAAAAAATAAAAAATTTAAAAAAAATTAAAAAAAAAACTTTACACTAAATCTGGAAACAAATTTGGCCTTTTCCTTCATTTTCCTGTATATCACTGCTGTATCTCTATATCCCCATACTATGGTTATTGGATAGCATAATCAACTCAGTGGACATGAATTTGTGCAAACTGGGAGATAGTGAAGGACAGGGAAGCTGGGAGTGTGGCAGTCCATGCAGTCACAAAGAGTAGGACACGACTTAGCCACTGAACAACAAGAAATTTAAAATTGGGAGTGATAGCATCATGGCAGCACAAGATGCTCTCTTTGTCTCTCCCCTCCAATCTACAACCAGGAAAACATCCACAACTCAACAACTGGGCCTCTGCCCAGCACACCAGGACACTAGAGAGTTCCACACATCTGTACATCTAAGGTGGGTGCAATGGAACACATGGAAGGGGTAGAACTGGAGGATCAGCATATGCAGTGCCTGTAGTTGTGGTCCCTGAACCACGGCAGCCAAGCCCACAGGCCCCGAGAAGCCAGCAGCAGCAAGGGAGGCACCACCACAGCAGCCAAGCCCACAGGCCCTGAGAAGCCAGCAGCAGCAAGGGAGGCACCGCACCTGACTCCAGCCTCCACTTGCAGTGGCACCCACAGCCTCAGCTAACTGGGCAGCAGAGGCAGTGAGGCCCGTGGCCCTGTCCCTCCAGCTAGCTGCAGAGCCACCCACAACTCTGACGCCCCATCCTCCACCTGCAGTGGCTGAGCCCAGAGACTGCGAATATTGGACAAGGCAGAGGCGCACATGACCCCGGTTCCTCCTCCTGGCCTTCTCCCTCCTCCTGCAGTGGCAGAGCATGTGACTCAGGGGATACCAGATGAGACCACCATCCTAGTACCACAGGCAGTGAAAGCAGTAACGCCGGAAACAGCAAGGCATCAACAACCCTAGAGGCACAAGCAGTGATAACAAATGCACGGGATGACAGCTCTGACATAGACATTGCAGGGTCAGTTCAGTTCAGTTGCTCAGTCGCGTCCAACTCTTTGCGACCCCATGGACTGCAGCACGCCAGGCCTCCCTGTCCATCACCAACTCTTAGAGTTTACCCAAACTCATGTCCATTGAGTCGGTGATGCCATCCAGCCATCTCATCCTCTGTCATCCCCTTCTCCTCCTGCCCTCAGTCTTTCCCAGCATCAGGGTCTTTTCAAATGAGTCAGTTCTTTGCACCAGGTGGCCAAAGTATTGGAGTTTCAGCTTCAGTATCAGTCCTTCCAATAAATATTCGGGACTGATTTCCTTTAGGATGGAGTGGTTAGATATCTTTGCAGTCCACGGGACTCTCAAGAGTCTTCTCCAATACCAGGGTAACCCGTGCCAATACTCAACCACAACCAGAGGCAGTGCAGGGTAAGGGAAACCAAAAAACTTGTGCTGTAGTGCCACCTGCTGGAAAATAAGAGAAAGACTTCTATATACAACAGAGAAATGACAGCCTCTTCAAAAAGTGGCACTAGAAAAACTGGACCGCTACATGTAAAAGAATGAAATTAGAACACTCCAGCACTGAATAGAGAATAAGATGGTTGGATTGCATTGCCAATTCAATGGACATGAGTTTGAGTAAGCTCTGGGAGTTGGTGATGTACAGGGAAGCCTGGTGTGCTGCAGTCCATGGGGTCGCAAAGAGTCAGACACGACTGAGCGACTGAACTGAACTGAACTGAACTGAACACCACATACAAAAATAAACCCAAAATGGATTAAACACTTAAACATAAGGCTGGAAACTAAAAAATCTTAGAGGAAAACATAGGCAGAACATTCTGACATAAATCACAGCAAGATCTGATCCACCTCCTACAGTGATGAAAATAAAAACAAAAAAATAAATGGGATCTAATTAAACCTAGATGCTTTTACACACCTAAGGAAACTATAAATAAAAAGAAAACCCACAGAATGGGATAAAATATTTGCAAATGAAGTGACCGACAAGGGATTAATCTCCAAAATATATAAACAACTCATGCAGCTGAGTATTAAAAAAAAATTATCTGAGAAGAAGAAGAAATACAGAAGGTAGCAGAGTGTTTATTTAAAAAAATAACAGCTGAGGACTTTCCCAAACTTGGGGAAGGAACTGGGTATACAAGTTCATGAAGCTAAGAGAATACCTAATTACCTCAGTGCAAAAAGATCTTCTCCAAGATAATGTCAAAAGTCAATGAAAAGGAATTTTAAATGCAGCAGTGAGAAAAGAATGGCAACCCACAAAGGAATCCCTATTAACTATCAGCAGATTTCTTCACAGAAACTCCACAGACCAGGAAGGAGTAGAATAACAGCCTCAAAATACTGAAAGATAAAAACTGGCCTCCAAGAATACTTTATCCAACAAATTTGTCATTCAGGTATAAAGGAGAAATAAAGGCTTTCCCATACAAACGAAAGTTGAGGGATTTCATCAACACTAGGCCTGCCTTACAAGAAATATTGAAAGGACCTCATCTATCAGAAACAAAAAGACAGAAGTACACAAAACTTTGAGTAAGGTGATAAATAGACAAACAATTAGAAAATTGCAACTCTATATCAGAATAGGTTTTTAAACACTTTATATAACATAATGGTTAAAGGGGGGAAATATCAGAAAAAAAACAATAGCTACTTCAATTTGGTAACAAACAGAATATAAAAAGGAATGAATTTGAGAAAACAAAAACATAAAAGGGGAAGAAGAACAGAATCCATATAATAGGCAAATGAAGATAAGATGCTATTAGCAGAAAAAGTACTATTTTACCTATGACATTCTTACACAAACATCATGGTAACCACCAAGCATAAATCTAGAATGGAGACACAAACATAAAAAAGAGGAAACTGAGAAAAACATTATAGAAAACCATCAAACCAAAATGAAACATGAAGAAGCAATGGAAACATAAGACAACCAGAAAACAAAAGATAGAATGGCAGTACTAAGTCCCCATGTTTCAGTCATCACCCTACGTGTAAATGGAATGAGTTCACCAGTCTAAAGACACAAAGTGGCTGGATAGATTTAAAACCAAGAGCAATTCAAACCTGTCTGGGTTAAATTTAACACCTACAATATGGGCAGAGGCTACTTATATAGTCATCTATATTAGAATTTTTGAAGAATGCTAAGAATGCCCTGCCCCAAAATGTTTTCCTCATTGACATTTTATCTTCAGTTCAGTTGCTCAGTTGTGTCCAACTCTTTGCGACCCCATGGACTGCAGCACACCAGGCCTCCCTGTCCATCACCAACTCAGAGTTTTCTCAAACTCATGTCCATTGAGTCGGTGATGCCATCCAACCATCTCATCCTCTGTCGTCCACTTCCCCTTCCACCTTCAAACTTTCCCAGCATCAGGGTCTTTTCCAATGAGTCAGCTCTTTGCATCAGGTGGCCAAAGTATTGGAGTTTCAGCTTCAGCATCAGTCCTTCCAATGAATTTCAGGACTCATTTCCTTTAGGATGGACTGGTTGGATCTCCTTGCTGTCCAAGAGACTCTCAAGAGTCTTCTCCAGCACCACAATTGAAAATCATCAATTCTTCATCACTCAGCTTTCTTTATAGTCCAACTCTCACATCTGTTTGATCTTACCAGAGTGTATTCCTTTGTGTTTAAGCACTGCTATCTTTTACAATGCGAATATTTACTTTGCCAACTTATTGTCATTAGTTTCATGAAACTAGTTGCTTGCTATTTTTGTCACTGTAGCAAAAGAATATTACAAAGCATAATCATTCAGATATATATGAAATTTTTATTTTTGATCAGGTGCTGATTATAATAAGAATGATTCAGATGGAGAAAAACATTTACTCATTAAAATCCTTAACAAAATAGAAGGTAGGGAGTTTTAAATTTCGCTTAATTTAATAACAAATGCTTGAACATATAAAAATGTATTGATCTAGCCAAGTTTTTAATTAAAATATGAGTGAAGTGAAGTGAAGTTGCTCAGTCGTGTCCGACTCTTTGCAACGCTATGGACCGTAGCCCATCAGGCTCCTCCGTCCACGGGATTCTCCAGGCAAGAATACTGGAGTGGGTTGCCATTTCCTTCTCCAGGGGATCTTCCCGACCCAGGGATCAAACCTGGGTCTCCCACATTGCAGGCAGATGCTTTAACCTCCGAGCCACCAGGGAAGCCCATATACTATAGTCAGCTACCCCAGGCACCGCTGGGATACGAACCCAGGATCTCCTGTTTACTAGAAAGGCACTAAGTAACATACTACAAAATTCATACTTTATGAATTTTAGTTTCTTCGTTTGTAAAAGCTGAGTTAATGAAGCCTACTCATAGGTTTGTAAATAGTCTGTATTATTAGTAATTTTAACAATAAAAGGTATCAACAGGTAATGCTAATAATCATGATAATATATACATAAGTACATTATAGCATATTTACATTTCAGACTTACAGTCCATGTTGATTTAAACACTGGTTAGATCCCACCAAACTATATATTTTAAAGCATGAATTTTATAGTTGATGTATCATGCCAACACCACAAGCTAAGTGAGGGAATCAGGATTTGAATCTAAGTCTCTCTTGTTCCAGGGTCATTTTTCGATTCTTCCATACTAACTACTGCCCCCTCTGTCAGCCCGTTCCATCTTGTGCTGTGGAACCCATTGCTAAAATCTAAACTCTCCTCCTTCTTCACCTCCTTGTTTTAAGTGAAACTCAACTTTCCCTAGATGATAATGCTTCCCCTGTATGCCTTTCATATAGAAGCTGATAACTTTCTCTCTGTACGTATATAAGAATGAGAAGGCCATTTTGTGCTTTCCATTATCCTTTCCAAAGCTTATTCCTCCATCCTTTGAGGCTATGCCATGTTGCCATGTCATTCTCTATTACCCCACAGTCATCCATGAACAGTTTTGCACGTGGCTCATGGTACTCTCTTTATTCCTGCCTGGTCCTGCCACTGATGTCTTTAATGTGAATGATTCATTCAACACCCTGACCTTATAGTTTCATTGGTCTTCATAACAAATATACTCATTCCTTGGCTTTGCTATCAACCTTTTGATAATGCAGAACTATCCTGCCTCTAACTTGAAATTCTCTAAGAGCTACCTCAGGCTCTTTCATGATCTTCAGCATTCTAAAGATTAAAACCTTTCAACTCCTTTTTTCATTTCTTCTTCCATATTTGGTGATGGCCATCAATTTAAGCAGTCTGTCCTTCTATTGTATCTTCCATTTAAACTTCAGCTCTGAATCAATCAAGATTTCATCTCTCCATCCCTACACCCAAGATGTTGTGCATTATTGGAGAAAATCAAGTAGATTGGTACCACTACAAGATCAGGCTCCCTGAACTTATATGGGCTTTTAATACTTTCAGTGATCTTTGTGTATGTTCTTAGCTTCCATACCTACCATACTAATGGCTATACCATACACCCCTACCATGCCACTCATCCCCTCATTTCGAGAAGGGAATTATGTCTTCTAATGACCTTTAATTGAGTAATAATCCTCTTCAGTTCATCTTCCCCACCATCCACAAACTTATAGTCATTTCTCCTATTCTTTTATCTTTCCTCCTTTCTCGATAGAGGCGGTGACTCTCCACCCTTAAAAAACCAATCTTTCACTTGTGTTGTGCATCTCATCACTTCCAGGAGTCTCGAACACTTTGTTCTATTGGTTATTTCCCAGCCAGCCTTCTTCTCTAATAACTCTCTTCATCTTTAAGTTTTCCAGTCGTAAAAATAAAACACCACCCTCAACCTGTGTCAGCCTTGATTTACTCTCTTGCCTCTATAAACTGCACCTGGGGCCGTCTTCTAAAATGTTTCTTTGCTCTACTCCTACCAACCAGTTATCATGCTGTTTCTGATCTCCATGCCTTCACACTTCCTGTATCTGCTATCATTAATACTCTTCTCTCTTCTTCAGGAAGCTAACTCCTACATATCCTTTAAAAATGAGTTAAAACATTTGGTTAGGAAACCTTAATTTGAATATGTTCCCTCTCTATTCTCAGGGTAATATGTGCATCCTTCTAAGGCACTTCTTACCATCCTGGTCTGTAATAACTGATACTCTTGTTGGTTTCTCACTACAATTTCAGCTACTAAGGATAATGACCATGTCATGCTTTGTATTTCCAGCACCCACAAAAATGCCTGGAACATGGAAGGCACTACATAAAGATTTTTTTGAATAAGTGAATGAGCTCATGAATACCTCCCCACATGCCCTATTTAGACTAAGACTAGTGGAAAAGATTTAACTGAAATACATGGAAATATTGCGACTAATATCTGCTTCTCAGAGTAGTTACTAAACTGTTAAATTATAGTGATGTGAGAATGGAAGGTTCTTTTAAGTAGAGACTAATATGGTGCTATTTTTGGGTGATGTTACCATGTGAAAGAATCCAAATTTTCATGCTTGGATCATATTGTTTCACTCAGTTTTCCAGTATTGGGAAAATGAGTTCATATCTACCAAATTCACAAGATCCTTACTAGTACCAAAGTGTTTAGTTCAGATCAGTTCAGTTGCTCGGTCGTGTCTGACTTGTGCAACCCCATGGACTGCAGCATGCCAAGCCTCCCTGTCCATCACCAACTCCCAGAGTTCACCCAAACTCATCCCAAACTCATGCCCATTGAGTTGGTGATGCCATCCAACCATCTCATCCTCTGTCATCCCCTTCTCCTCCTGCCTTCAATCTTTCCCAGCATCAAGGTCTTTTCCAATGAGTCAGTACTTCATATCAAGTGGCCAAATTTGGAGTTTCAGCTTCAATATCAGTCCTTTGAATGAACACTCAGGACTGATTTCCTTTAGGATGGACTGGTTGGATCTCCTTGCAGTCCAAGGGACTCTCAAGGTCTTCTCCAACACCACAGTTCAAAAGCATCAATTCTTCGGCACTCAGCCTTCTTTACAGTCCAACTCTCACATCCATACATGACTACTGGAAAAACCATAGCCTTGACTAGACGGACCTTAGTCGGCAAAGTAATATCTCTGCTTTTGAATATGCTGTCTAGGATGGTCATAACTTTTCTTCCAAGGAGTAAGCGTCTTTTAATTTCATGGCTGCAGTCACCATCTGCAGTGATCTTAGAGCCCAGAAAAATAAAGTCTGACGCTGTTGGCTTAAAGCTCAACATTCAGAAAACTAAGATCATGGCATCTGGTCCTATCACTTCATGGGAAATATATGGGGAAACAGTGGAAACAGTGTCAGACTATTTTGGGGGGCTCCAAAATCACTGCAGATGGTGATTACAGCCATGGAATTAAAAGACGCCTACTCCTTGGAAGGAAAGTTATGACCACCTAGACAGTATATTAAAAAGCAGAGACATTACTTTGCCAACAAAGGTCCATCTGGTCAAGGCTATGATTTTTCCAGTGGTCAGGTATGGATGTGAGAGCTGGACTGTGAAGAAAGCTGAGCACCAAAGAACTGATGCTTTTGAACAGCGGTGTTGGAGAAGACTCTTGAGAGCTCCTTGGACTGCAAGGAGATTCAACCAGTAAATCCTAAAGTAAATCAGTCCTGGGTGTTCATTGGAAGGACTGATGCTGAAGCTGAAACTCCAATACTTTGGTCACCTCATGCGAAGAGTTGACTCATTGGAAAAAACCCTGATGCTGGGAGGGATTGGGGGCAGGAGGAGAAGGGGATGACAGAGGATGAGATGGCTGGATGGCATCACCAACTCGATGGACATGAGTTTGGATAAACTCTGGGAATTGGTGATGGATAGGGAAGCCTGGTGTATTGCAATTCATTGGGTTGCAAAGAGTTGGACACGACTGAGCAACTGGAATGAACTGAACTGAACTGAACGATTTATAAAAGAGAAATAGAATTAACTCCCTTCTTATTATCACCAACCTCTGTCATATAAAGTCAAGCAAAAAAAACCATGAACTTAGTAAACATTACTATCCTTTATGATTATACAGTGGAAGTCAGAAATAGATTTAAGGGATTAGATCTGATAGACAGATTGCCTGATGAACTATGGACAGAGGTTCATGACATTGTACAGGAAACAGGAATCAAGACCATCCCCATGGAAAAGAAATGCAAAAAAGCAAAATGGCTGTCTGAGGAGGCCTTACAAATAGCTGTGAAAAGAAGAGAAGCACAAAGCAAAGGAGAAAAGGAAGGATATAAGCATCTGAATGCAGAATTCCAAAGAATAGCAAGGAGAGATGAGAAAGACTTCTGCAGGATCAGTGCAAAGAAATAGAGGAAAAGAACAGAATGGGAAAGACTAGAGATCTCTTCAAGAAAATTAGAGATACCAAGGGAACATTTCATGCAAAGATGGGCTCAATAAAGGACAGAAATGGTATGGATCCAACAGAAGCAGAAGATATTAAGAAGAGGTGGCAAGAATACACAGAAGAACTGTACAAAAAAGAGCTTCACAACCAAGATAACCACAATGGTGTGATCGCTCACCTAGAGCCAGACATCCTGGAATGTGAAGTCAAATGGGCCTTAGAAAGCATCACTATGAACAAAGCTAGTGGAGGTGATGGAATTCCAGCTAAGCTACTTCAAATCCTGGAAGATGATGCTGTGAACGTCCTGCACTCAATATGCCAGCAAATTTGGGAAACTCAGCAGGGGCCACAGGACTGGAAAAGGTCAGTTTTCATTCTAATATCCAAGGAAGGCAATGCCAAAGAATGCTCAAACTACCGCACAATTGCACTCATCTCACGCGCTAGTAAAGTAATGCTCAAAATTCTTCAAGCCAGGCTTCAGCAATACGTGAACCATGAACTTCCAGATGTTCAAGATGGTTTTAGAAAAGGCAGAGGAACCAGAGAGCAAATTGTCAACATCCTCTGGATCATGGAAAAAGCAAGAGATTTGCAGAAAACATCTATTTCTGCTTTATTGATATGCCAAAGCCTTTGATTGTGTGGACCACAATAAACTGTGGAACATCTGAAAGAGATAACCTGACCAGACCACATGACCTGCCTCTTGAGAAACCTATATGCAGATCAAGAAGCAACAGTTAGAACTGGACATGGAACAACAGACTGGTTCCAAATAGGAAAAGGAGTATGTCAAGGCTGTATATTGTCACCCTGCTTATTTAAACTTATATGCAGAGTATGCTATGCTAAGTCACTTCAGTCGTGTCCGACTCTGTACGACCCCAAAGACAGCAGCCCATCAGGCTCCGCCATCCCTGGGATTCTCCAGGCAAGAACACTGGAGTGGGTTGCCATTTCCTTATCCAATGCATGAAAGTGAAAAGTGAAAGTGAAGTCGCTCAGTCGTGTCCGACTCTTAGGGACCCCATGGACTGCAGCCCACCAGGCTCCCTTGTCCATGGGATTTTCCAGGCAAGAGTACTGGAGTGGGTCGCCATCATCATGCGAAATGCTGGGCTGGAAGAAGCACAAGCTGGAATCAGGATGGCCGGGAGAAATATCAGTATGAAATATCAGAAATATCAGAAACTTCAGATATGCAGATGACACCACCCTTATGGCAAAAAGTGAAGAGGAACTAAAAAGCCTCTTGAAGAAAGTGAAAGAGGAGAGTGAAAAAGTTGGCTTAAAGCTCAACATTCAGAAAACGAAGCTCATGGCATCAGATCCTATCACTTCATGGCAAATCGATGGGGAAACATGTCAGACTTTATTTTTTTGGGCTCCAAAATCACTGCAGATAGTGATTGCAGCCATGAAATTAAAAGATGCTTACTCCTTGGAAGGAGTTATGACCAACCTAGATAGCATATTGAAAAGCAGAGACCTTACTTTGCCAACAAAGGTCCGTCTAGTCAAGGCTATGGTTTTTCTTGTGGTCATGTATGGATGTGAGAGTTGCACTGTGAATAAAGCTGAGTGCCAAAGAATTGATGCTTTTGAACTGTGGTGTTGGAATACTCTTGAGAGTCTCTTGGACTGCAAGTAGATCCAACCAGTCCATCCTAAAGGAGATCAGTCCTGGGTGTTCATTGGAAGGACTGATGCTAAAGCTGAAACTCCAATACTTTGGCCACCTCATGCAAAGAATTGACTCATTGGAAAAGACCCTGATGCTGGGAGGGGTTGGGGGCAGGAGAAGAAGGGGACGACAGAGGATGAGATGGCTGGATGGCATCACCAACTCAATGGAGATGAGTTTGAGTGAACTCTGGGAATTGGTGATCGACAGGGAGGCCTGGCATGCTGTGATTCATGAGGTTGCAAAGATTCGGACACTACTGAGCAACTGAACTGAACTGAACTGATGTCATTGTTATATCACACCTTTGAGAACGCTACAGTTGACAAAAGTTCATGAATATAGTGTAGAATTTATATGAACTGGAATTAGCTATTCTTAAACCAACTGTGTCTACCAAAAATAAACTTTAGTGTGGGTGTAATAAATTTTCATTTATTATATTTTTTTTAAATGTGACATATGGCATGCTGTGATTCATGAGGTTGCAAAGATTCGGACACTACTGAGCAACTGAACTGAACTGAACTGATGTCATTGTTATATCACACCTTTGAGAACGCTACAGTTGACAAAAGTTCATGAATATAGTGTAGAATTTATATGAACTGGAATTAGCTATTCTTAAACCAACTGTGTCTACCAAAAATAAACTTTAGTGTGGGTGTAATAAATTTTCATTTATTATATTTTTTTAAAATGTGACATAAATAATGTAAGTAATTTAAATATAATTGAGAAGCATGAGTAAATCCATGAAACAAGTAGTGTCCAATAAGACTTCTTTTTCTTACACAGCAAATAGAAAGGAAAAAAATTCCTATCATAGTGAAATATTATCTCTTGCTGTCTAGTTATATACTTAAATTTTTGGCTAAAGGAAAGGTAAAATCTACCATAATTTTTCACAAAATAAAATGAACTACACGAAACTGTTATGTTTCATTACTTTAACATTAAGTTTTTGACCCATTTTAATATTTTACATAATAAATTCAGAGTTTCCGTGCTTATGATCACACAGTATACACACACACCAGAAATAGTGCCCATGGCTCAAACTTTCTGATTTCCTTGACTTAGAAAAATAATCATTGTTCGTGGGCCTTAATTCATTTCTATGGTAGTAAAATATATGACACACCTAAAAATAGGTATGAAAATATACTGAAAAAAGAAAAAAACTTTTCGTATTTCTCTTTTGTCTTCCCAACAGGTTTGACACTGATTGTCTTACATTCAAACAAAAGAAAAGACTTTCTGGAATCCGAAGGTGTTTTAAACAGGTGAAAATGTACTTGTTCATCTATGGGTAACAGACATACCAGTTTCATAGGAAAAGCACAATTTCTCCTAGAACTTAAAAAAAAAAGTTTAATAACATCTGAAATTAATGTATGCCTTTACCCTCTTCCTGAAAAATTCTTTAACTAAGTTCATTGCCTTATGTATTATTTTTGTCCAGAATTTTTGTTTAATCTTGTTTTAATACCTCCAGATTATCATTTCTATTGTTAGTGTCAGTACAAGGAGTACCTCTTTAGACTTACCCTTATTTTAACCAGTGTTTTTGTTCAGCATTACTTCTTACATTTTCTTCCTTTTTTTTGAGTTTCCTTGTTCTGTAGTACATCTTTTAGAAATTCTTTCAGTGAGAGCCTGCTAATAATAAATTTAGTGTTGCTTGTCTAAAAATGTTTTTACTTTGCCTCATTTTATGTAGAAATTATTTCTAGATAGAAAGCAGCAGTAGAGAATTTTAATTATAGTAAATGCTATGTTGTATGAAATTTAAAGATGGGAAAGATAAACTTAAGATATTTAAGTATCCATCATTTGGTTGTTGTTAAACTATTTATGAAGCCCATTGAGAAAAAAAAACATTTCAAAGTTGTCAGGTAATATTCTACTGTTAATATATAGATTATCAAAGATTAAAATCTCCCATCTGTAAGAAAATGAGATTGATTTCTCATAGTGATTTATGTATTATTGATAAGAATCAGATAATAAAATAGGGTCCTTTGCATTTGAGGGTGTGAAACAAGTCCACGTATTTTTTATATTCTTTTTATATATTTTATATATAAATATTTTTTATATTTTTTAAAAGTATGACCATCAAAAAGAAAGATGAAAAGACATTAGCACAATTGGAGAATAAATCAACAGGAAATACATGTGTCTTTCCAAGATAAGTGGGCATAGATTAGAGAAGAATTTCCATAAAATAGCTAAAGCAGTCGTCTTTTAGCATAAGGGTATAATGATACAAGTCTAATCCTCTTTTCTCGGCTTTCTTTTGTCATTAGTACAAGTTTCTGTGTAATTGTACCCTATCAATACATTGGAGCAGATTTCCCCTGGAGTAATTTCTCATTTGTGGTGGAATACAATTTTGTAGAAAACTCTTGTTGGACTGAACATTGTGAAAAATTGAATATTCCTTACATGGCCTTAAAAGTGATTCTTCCAGACACAGTTTTAAAGAGTAAGAATATAATTTTAAAAGTTTTTTTTTTTTTTGCTTCATGACCATAAAAATCTTCTGTTTTTTTATTTCTGATTTATGGAAAGAAATAAGCTATAGCATTAGAAGACTAGAGTCAAGCTCTAACTTCACTATCATCTGTGTGACCTTGAACAAAGACTTTAACTACCTCTTACCTCATACTCCTCTTTTGAAATTAGCCTTTACTGATTCTATTTGTCTTCATCACTTTAACTTCTAAATTTTACTTATAATAACACAATTTAATTATATCTAATCTTAATCTGACTTTTATACAACAGTATTTTTACTGAATTTCAGGGAAAATATGTAATAGTATATTGACTGACACAGAGAACTTTTAATATGCAACAAAAACTGTGCACAAATGCTTGGGAAAAAGTCTAAACCACTTTACATAGCATTAGGTTTCTTTGTATTTCTCAGTAATGCTTCACATGACTAAGGTTGTAAATTCTCAGATCCACTAAATTAACAACCCTGTATGTGTTTAGCCACCGTGCACCTCTCTTTCAAAATTTGCCATAAATTACTCTCCATCCACCTTGAGTAGGAAGTTTGAATTCTGAGACATTCCAACTCAATTCTAAAAATACAGTCAATATCACTGATGAACATAGATGCAAAAGNCCTTCATTCTTTCTGGAGTTATTTCTCCACTGATCTCCAGTAGCATATTGGGCACCTATTGACCCGGGGAGTTTCTCTTTTGCTATCCTATCATTTTGCCTTTTCATACTGTTCATGGGGTTCTCAAGGCAAGAATACTGAAGTGGCTTGCCATTCCCTTCTTCAGTGGACCACATAATGGTGTTTTAGTCTGCTTTTCATATTATTCATTCAATTATTCATTCATTAATTCATCCATCAATCCATGTGTCTATTCAACAAATTTTAAAGACTTTCTGGACCATACTGAGTCCACACTGTGTGCTAGATATAATCATGGCCACAGAGATATGGCACTGTCCTCGTATGATGCACACAGTCTAGCTGAGACACAGAAATTAATCAACTAAGCATCCCTAAGTTGGTGTAAAATTGCAGCAGCAATAAGCACAATAGAGGAGAAAACTCTGTGCTGAGAGATCTTATGAACAAGGCTTTGAACTTATCGGGGGAGATAAGACAGTATCTCCAATGAAGTGACAGATGAGTTTTGGCTGAAGGATGCCTAGATGTTAACTGAATACAGAATTCTCCAACCAGAGAGAAGAGGGAGCACCAAGGCTGAGGACGAGGTTCAACCTGGCCTGCTCTCTGCTTGCTTGCGCAGCCTCATTATATACTGCAGTCATCTGTGCTCTTGTCCTCTGAGGCTGTGGGAAGGATTTTAGTCTTTCTCCTGTGATAAAGCACTGGGAGCTTTTAAGATCCCTCTGCCTACAAAGTGGGGCTGCTTACATCCCTATTTATCTTTTGCCACTTAATTATAAAACTTCTCGATAACTGAGGCAGTCTTACACATTTTGTATCCTGTGTAATACCTAACAGAGAATCTCACTATAGCAGAGGGACAATAATATTGAATGAGCGAGTGGGCTTTAGGGTTCTAGGGTGTTAAATGAATGCCTTTCACTTCTGGCCCATGCAGGACAAAGCAGCCTGAAGCAGCAGAAAATGTTACCAACCTTACATATTTCTAAAGTGTGAGTGTAAGTGAAAGTCGCTCAGTCATGTCTGACTCTCTGCAACCCCATGGACTGTATAGCCTGCCAGGCTCCTCTGTCCATGGAATTCTCTAGGCCAGAAACTAGAGTGGTTAGCTGTTCCCTTCTCCAGGGGATCTTCCCAACCCAGGGATAGAACCCACGTTGCAGGAAGATTCTTTACCATCTGAGCCACGAGGGAAACCCCACATTTCTGAAAAGGAAAGGGAAAGAAAACAAGGGTAAATGTTTCCTAACCTTAACACATTTAAATCAGTCATGCCAATGGAGAGCTGAAAAGATGTATTGAGTCTTCAGTGATAAACGTTATATTTCCAAAATGCCAGCCTCCTGTTCAAGCTTTTTCTTTTAATTTTCTCATGATGTTTCCATTTGCCTGTTCTGAATTTGTCACATAAATGAACAATGTGCACATTTCCAGAGCCCAAATGAAAACAGAATAGGCCATAAATCAAGACTAAAAGCAGTGGTTCTGATTAAAATCAAGACTTATTCATTCCCGTTTCCTTTTTAATTGGTTTTTATGGCAGAATATATTTGTGGCAGCTAGTACATTTTGTAACCCTTCTAGCTCTGATCAATATGCTAATCTTCATTTCAATGCTCAAAGCCTCACTGTACGTTCATTAGCCTGGTTAGTGCACTTCTAACCTTGTTATATATCACTTTCACCAAAAGGTAAATTCACCAAAGAATTTTTTTATTTTTCCTATATATCTGTACCTTGGCTAATGCTATGTTCTAAATAGAGTACATGTTCAATTAGTACTTGCTAATGGAAATGGGAGTGGATAAAACATTTTTTTTCCTTTCAGTTTAAAAGGAGAGGTAAATGAAAGGTTGGAGAAGGAAATGGTAACCCACTCCAGTATTTGCCTGGAGAATCCCATGGACAGAGGAGCCTGTCGGGCTGTGGTCCATAGGGTCACACAGAGTTGGACACAACTGAAGTGACTTATTATGCATCATGCAAATAAAAGGTTGTTTGTTTGTTGCTATTTACTCACTAAGTCATGTCCTACTCTTTCTGACTCCATGGACTGTGCCTGCCAGGCTCCTCTGTCCATGGGATTTTCCAGGCAAGAATACTGGAGTGGGTTACCATTCCTGCTCCAAGGGATCTTCCTGACCCGGGAATCAAACCTGCATCTCCTGCATTGCAGGCAGACTCTTTAACAATGAGCCACCTGGGAAGCCCCTACTAATAACCAACAGATGCCTTCGAAACTAGTCTCCTACAAGTTACCAAATCAAAAAGCAACTGATGATAACTTTGTTAGTCTGAATCAGAGTCACACCAGTATAGGACTTCAGGAACCTCACGTAATATACTGAAATGCCCCTCACATGTGTACCCATCTTTAATATCTATCTTTTAGGCCCAAACAAGTCACTCAAGAAAAGTTATTAGCCCATCAGCCTAGTGTAAAAGCCTTTCCAATTCCCTTCCCTTTCCACTATAACAAACATCCTAATTGTATTGAAGTTGGCAGAACACACCATGCTTAAGCATGCGTACTGGGATACTACATATTTGATACCTGAGAAGCTTGACTTATACCCTCTGTCCCCAGCAGACAGAATTAAACAGAAGTCTACATTTTCCAGAGTGTAAGAGACATAAATGTTTGTCCTTTTTCATCTGAGTATTTTTCTTTATCTGCCTGGTTAAAATTCCCATAAATTAATCAAAAGTATTATTCAGAAGTAACCCTGAAAGGACAACATGTCCAGCCAAAGGAGAAAGCAATAAAATATTCAAAAAATTCAAAAACCATATTTTAAAATAACTGTAATGACCTGGGGAAACCATCATCATAGTATCATAATGAAATGAAATGTTTAAAACTGTGTGTCACTCATTCTGGATGGGAGGGGAGTTTGGAAGAGAATGGACACATGTGTATGTATAGCTGAGTCCCTTCACTGTTTACTTGAAACTATCACAACGTTGTTCATCGACTATACCTCAATACAAAATAAAAAGTTAAAAACCAAAACTGTGTGCTACATACGTAGGGTCATCACAGCTTTGCTGTGTAGAGGGACAAAAGTCTGAAAGAAACCAAACAATGACCATCCCTGAGTTGGGTATTATGGAGATTTTAGTTTATTTCTTCATAGTTTTCTGTATTTTCCAGGTATTCTGCAATTTGCATATTTTTTTTATAAATAGAATAAAAGCAGAACATTGCTGCTTTTTGAATACCTTGACTATTAAAAAAGTAAATCAGATATGCTGCTACATTTATATGGAAAATGATTGCCATATATGATTTTAAAATAGCTTTAAAATTATATAAAACAGGCACAATATTTATATTATATGTTGCTTTTACTTTCACAAGGGGGAAAAAAAGCAATGCAGAATTTCTCTCCCCAAATGATATGTATTCCCAAGTATATGCCTCCACTTTTTTTTTTAATCTTTAGAAAACACAGCGAGAGCTCTGGTTCATTTGTTTCCAAGTAGATTCATTTAAAAGTTCATTCCATACCAGTCACATAATAGATGCATTGTCTTGGGTCTTTTTGTCAGTTTTGAAAGACTTTCTTGGAACATGCGTGTAGTTTCAGCTTTGCTTTTTCTTTCAAAATATTTCCATCTGTAACACTGTGAAGCTCTGTTCAAAAATTCTTAAGGAGTTCATTTTTTTTTCCCTTGGCATCGAGGGAGAGAGTGTTTCATTGACATGGTACTGGAAAAACAAATGAGCCCTTATACTGTGCAAAGGGATGGATTCCCTTTTTGCACAGCCTGGAGTGCAAAACTAGGAGACATCAGGACTCAGGATAAATAAACAAGGGCCTGCCAACATCAGAGTGACCACCCTCCCAGCTGCTCTGTCCATTCCATTCCTTGTCATGTACAGAGTCAGGGGAAGAAATTGTCTCGTCTGTGTGAGTGTGCTAGTGAGTCAGGGCTATTTTACCCTGGTTGAGGGGATGGTTTGAAAGAAGAGCTGCTGTCTCATATAGACAAATATGATTTAAAAAAAAAAAACACTTTACCTGGATGACAAATGATTACGAACTCATATTTCCTTGATGGGTCTTTTACCTTTCACTTCCTAACACTTCCCTGTGAAATATTTTATCTTCCAATTGATTGACTTTTAGCATCCAACCCTTTAGAGGGACTATTAGATGGGTTTTAACTCATAATATTTTAAAAGATTTGTGCTTTTAACAGCTTGGTGGAAATATAAATAGCCCTGAAATGGAAGTCGGGAGAGCCTGTCCTTTCCTTATTCTGCTAATAACCAGCTTTGCAGTTTGGTCAAACTACTCTATGGGCTTCCCAGGTGGCACTAGGGGTAAAGAACCCACCTGCCAGTGCAGATTAGACTTAAGACACACCGGTTTGATCCCTGGATCGGGAAGGTCCTGGAGAAGGGAATGGCAATCCATTCTAATATTCTTGCCTGGAGATCCCATGGACAGAAGAGCCTGGCAGGCTAAAGTTCATAGGGTCACACAGAGTTGGACACTACTGAAGCAATTAACATAGCAAGCTACTCCACCTCTCTGGATCCTGGTTTCCTCAGTGGTAAAAGAGGAGTTTGTTGCTAAACATTTCTAAGTGCCCTTTTCATAACCAACTTAACTGCTTTTATCACTTTCAGAAAGGGCAGACCCATTAAAAGGCCATAAATCATCTGTTGCATTAGAAGTAGTTATCTGGAGAATTGGGGGGGGGGGGGAAACAGCATTGCTGGTTTTTTAAGAGTGCACAACACTCTTTGTCATCTATCTCATGTTCTTTCCAGTGCTCAGATAAATCATGCCTGAGGACACCTTCTCTGAAGAAGAGAGTTTCAGATGCCAACCTGGAAGGGAAGAAGGACTCTGGAATGCTGAAATATATTAGACTACAGGTATTAATACATAGTTTGAAAACATTCATGAAGCAGGAATAGGGAGGGAATAAGATATCCTTATTACTAATGTTTGGAAAAGTCCCTGATGCTGGGAAAGATTGAAGGGAGGAGGAGAAGGATGCAACAGAAGACAAGAAGGTTGGATGACATCATTGACTCCATGGATATGAGTTTGAGCAAACTCCAGGAGATCATGAAGGACAGGGAAGGCTGACGTGATGCAGTCCATAGGGTTGCAAAGAGCTGGACATGACTGAGCAACTGAACAACAACAACAACAACAAAAGTTGGGATATACGATGCCAATTGGCACAGTGTTGGCATAATAGCCCCCTCTAACTTGGTGAGAAAGAGTGCTACCAAGTGTGCAAGAAAAAAATCCCTTCTTGCTGGACAGCCAACTTCCATAAAGACAAGGAAGCTTGGCTAGAACCATGCCTCTTTCCACTCTAGTGGAGCCAGCTTCCCACCAGTGTGTGGTAGTGATGCTCACAGGTCTTCAAATGAGACAGTCTGGGTTCAGATCCTATACCTGCTGCTCTGGCTCTGGAACCTTGGGCAAGTTAAGTTAATTTCCCTTAGTTTTAGTTGCTTGATCTCTAAACTGGGTATTTTTTAACACTGGACCCCAGAGAAGGCAATGCCACCCCACTCCAATACTCTTGCCTGGAAAATCCCATGGACGGAAGAGCCTGGAAGGCTGCAGTCTGTGAGGTCGCTGAGGGTCAGACATGACTGAACGACTTCACTTTCACTTTTTGCTTTCATGCATTGGAGAAGGAAATGGCAACCCACTCCAGTGTTCTTGCCTGGAGAATCCCAGGGACGGGGTAATCTGGTGGGCTGCTGTCTATGGGGTTGCACAGAGTTGGACACGACTGAAGCGACTTAGCAGCAGCAGCAGTGCTGGACCCACCTCAAAGGATCAATGCATGAATATGCCTGGAAAATCCCATGGACGGAAGAGCCTGGAAGGCTGCAGTCTGTGAGGTCGCTGAGGGTCGGACATGACTGAACGACTTCACTTTCACTTTTTGCTTTCATGCATTGGAGAAGGAAATGGCAACCCACTCCAGTGTTCTTGCCTGGAGAATCCCAGGGACTGGGTAATCTGGTGGGCTGCTGTCTATGGGGTTGCACAGAGTTGGACACGACTGAAGCGACTTAGCAGCAGCAGCAGTGCTGGACCCACCTCAAAGGATCAATGCATGAATTAAAAGAGATAGTACACTTACCTACTTATCCAGGGCTTCACAAAGTTATATTGTTATTACAACATAAACTCTAAATCATGTTATATTTTCCAGGGAAAGAGAGAAAAAAATTTCATGTTTTTCTAGAAAGTGTTTTAAATGATGGCTAAAGACAGGCTTGCCCCAAACTGACATTTTTTACCTCAATTACTTATAGTAATGAATTAAATAGTATTTTGTGGGCTAACCTGGACTAATAACCACACTGTATAATATTTTGAAGGAGAAATACCATCCCAAGTTCACTGGCTTAGAAAACTAACTTCCTGAATGAAACTCCCTTATAAATTAGAGGCTGCTCACAGCTTTCAGTGGAAATCATTCCTAATAGGAAGGAAAATAAGATGCTGTGAAGCTCTACCAAGACTTTTAACACAAAGATTTACTGACTAAAGTCCTTTTTTCTCAGAGAGCTGTACTTATTCTACAGTTTATTCCATAGGTGGTTACAAATTACTTTTGTGGTGAAAGTGTTATAAAATAATATAATTTGGGACAATTATACATCAACTAATAGGGTGAGGAGCTAAAAAGCCTCTTGATGAAAGTGAAAGAGGAGAGTGAAAAAGTTGGCTTAAAGCTCAACATTCAGAAAATGAAGATCATGGCATCTGGTCCAATCACTTCATGGGAAATAGATGGGGAAACAGTAGAAACAGTGTCAGACTTTGTTTTTTGGGGCTCCAAAATCACTGTAGATGGTGACTGCAGCCATGAAATTAAAAGACGCTTACTCCTTGGAAGAAAAGTTATGACCAACCTAGATAGTATATTCAAAAGCAGAGACATTAAAAGTGAAAGAGGAGAGTGAAAAAGTTGGCTTAAAGCTCAACATTCAGAAAATGAAGATCATGGCATCTGGTCCAATCACTTCATGGGAAATAGATGGGGAAACAGTAGAAACAGTGTCAGACTTTGTTTTTTGGGGCTCCAAAATCACTGTAGATGGTGACTGCAGCCATGAAATTAAAAGACGCTTACTCCTTGGAAGAAAAGTTATGACCAACTTAGATAGTATATTCAAAAGCAGAGACATTTCATTACTTTGCCAACTAAGGTCCATCTAGTCAAGGCTATGGTTTTTCCTGTGGTCATGTATGGATGTGAGAGTTGGACTGTGAAGAAGGCTGAGCGCTGAAGAATTGATGCTTTTGAGCTGTGGTGTTGGAGAAAACTCTTGAGAGTCCCTTGGACTGCAAGGAGATCCAACCAGTCCGTTCTGAAGGCGATCAGCCCTGGGATTTCTTTGGAAGGAATGATGCTAAAGCTGAAGCTCCAGTACTTTGGCCACCTCATGCAAAGAGTTGACTCACTGGAAAAGACCCTGATGCTGGGAGGGATTGGAGGCAGGAGGAGAAGGGGACGACCAAGGATGAGATGGCTGGATGGCATCATGGACTCAATGGACGTGAGTCTGAGTGAACTCCGGGAGTTGGTGATGGACAGGGAGGCCTGGCGTGCTGCAATTCATGGGGTCGCAAAGAGTCGGACACGACTGAGCAACTGAACTGAACTGAATAGGGTATAAAGCTTACTTACTATACATCATGCCAGATATTTTCCCACCTTAAAAAGTATTTTAAGGTCATTTAAGGAAAGTGGAGAGAAAAGTGGCACTTAACTTTCAAGAGGAGGACAACAACCAGTGTCTTCGATGCTTTTAAGACATCATTTCCATCTTTTTGCAGGTGATGAGCCTGTCGCCTGCCCCCTTATCTCTACTGATCAAGGCCGCACCAATTCTGACAGAGGAGATGTATGGAGACATCCAGCCAGCTGCCTGGGAGCTCCTGCTCAGCATGGATGAGCATATGGCAGGGGCTGCAGGTAAAGTTAGGCCACCCAGGACCCTGGTCCTGCTGCCATTCATCCCAGTGTCTCAAAAAGAGCGAGGCACATTCATTCCATCTTCACGCTGAGGTCACATTGGTAGCAGTGGTTGGACCTCTAAACAGGGCTGTGCACTAGAGGGAAACAGGCCTAGGCTCTCTGTATACACTTTTCATGTTCCTGTGTAGTCTGCACAAAGGCAGCATGTCTCTCCCAGGATGTTAAAAATTACAGTGATTTCCCCCAGAACCTACATCTTCACTATATTTCACAAAAGGTTCTTTTGTGTGTATTGTGATTTCCCAAATTGACCATGAACTACCATCATTAATTTTATTAAATCTTAGGTAAGTCATGTTCTGTGTTCAAATTATAATATTGAAACAAATGTCTAAAATTTACATGATGTGTCCAAAGCTATGTAGCTAGTAAATGATAGAGGCAAAAATCTGGATTCTTCATCATTTTCCACTTTCTGTGCATATTCCTTTGGTTTGTATGGTTACTTTAATTGAAAAATACATAGTAAAAATTCAAATAATGTAAAAGCGTATGAAATTTAAAACTGTCACCCTCTATTCCATGACTCCCAGTCCTCTTTCTCAGAGGTGGCAATTTTTAAATTTCCCAGGAAACCTTCTATAAACTATGCATATATAGTACTTTTGATGTCACAAAGCACTTTTTCATATATATTTTATTTTATTCTAACAAGACATTTGGAGGCAGCTACATCATCATCATTATTGATGTTTTACCAATAGAGAAACACAGACTAAGAAGTTAAGGGACTGGGCCAAGATCAGTTTCAGAGCTGTGATAGCCCCGCTTATCCTAAGAGTTGGCTGAGCATGTCTTGAGGATGTGGGGGGAAGTACAAGGGAAATTTTAAATAATATTTTTACAATTGACACTGGCTTCTCTGTCTATGCTACAGAGTGTACTCTTTTTTTTCTCATTATTCATTGACTTTGTAACTTACCACGGAATGACCTTTCTCTTCCTAGTATTTGGGTTTCCCCAAATTAAAAAAACAACAATGATATTATGTTTCATAAATTCTCTGTTGGTTTTTTAATCTATTCTACCTCTTGGAGAAGGAAATGGTAACCCACTCCAGTATTCTTGCCTGGAGAATCCCATGGACTGAGGAGCCTGGTGGGCTGCAGTCCATGGGGTCACAAAGAGTCGGACACGACTGAGTGACTTTACTTACTTTACTACCTCTTGGAAGGGTAGACATTTCTAATAGAGTCTACCTTTTGAATTTTATTGTTAATATACCATGTAACTTTAATGGACATTTTTATGTACCATCCTAGGGTTACTCTGAGAGGACTTTAGACATTTCCTAAGAAGGATATTTCAGCATGTAACTTCCTTTTTTCATTAGCTTCCTCTGACATTCACTTTTCACTGTGAGCCAAGGGAAACGTTGCTTAAAATGAGATTACTGCAGTGTCGTGCTGTCACTGCCCTCACACCAGATATTAGAAGACTGTGGGTGGTACAAAGGATGGTGCCTGGTTTCCAGTGGCTGAAACAGGGTTTTCTTTGGCTAGTGCTGGTGGCCTGGCTGTATAGCTCAGTAGTCGTTTTCAAGAGACAGAAGCAGGTTCCTCCTTCCCCTCATCCCCAGGGATCATACGGCTTAAAAGAGTGTAGCTGATGGATTGTTGACTGTCTTTAGCGGCCATGTTCCTGTTGTGTGCGGTAAAGTCCCCGACGCTGTGTCCGATATGCTGACGTCAGAGTTTCACCATCCAGAGACCGTGCAGAGACTGAACGCCGTCCTTAAGTTCCACACACTCTGGAGGTTTCGCTATCAGGTCTGGCCCCGCATGGAAGAGGGAGCACAGCAGATTTTTAAGGTGAGGGATACTTCTGGGATAATCCCATGGACAGAGGAGCCTGCGGGCTACAGTTCAAAGTTGAGAGTTGCAGAGTTGCAGAGTCCGACATGACTGAGCGTGCGTGCGTGCGCGCACACACACACACACACACACACGCACACACTTCTCACTTGGGAGTTAGATTAGCAAACCCACTTCTCACTTGGGAGTTAGATTAGCAAACCCAACCCAAGGTTCATTTCAATCCTGCAACTTCAAATCCACAGTGTATGGCCCAGGAGATGCTTCTTTTTTCCCCTTCTCTGGTTTTATAAGTAAACCTAACTCCAATATGAATGAATTCTTGTTCTTAAAAAGATTAAAATATACAGAAAGGTAAAGTAAGAAAATCAAGTTTCTATAAACCTCAAGATCACAGTACCATCCCCAGAGGTAAGCACATAAAACTTGCAGACATTTCACTATATATACACATATGTTTTTGGAGGATGGGGTAATTAACACAAATAGAGATCATACAGTTGAAACCCTTCATTTTATTGATGGGTAAACTGAGGCCCAGAGACATTCATTATGTGCTTTGTGACAGCCTGTGCTCTGTAAGATTATTTCATGATTTTATTTCAGACTCAATCTAGTTTATTTCCCATCTTACTTCATTTCTTTGCTAACAGATCCCACCTCCCAGTATAAATTTCACTCTGCCATCACCAGTGCTCGGAATGCCATCTGTCCCGATGTTTGACCCTCCCTGGGTCCCTCAGTGCAGCGGGAGTGTCCAGGACCCCATTAATGAAGACCAGTCTGTGAGTAACGGGCTCTTCCTTTCTCGTATCTTCAGGTTCAATGATGTACTAAGAGAGAAGAGCAATGAGTGTGAGAGAAATGTGTTCTTGTCATCAGAATATAATAACACAGAAGAACAGCCACGAAAGTTCTTTAGTTCTTCTGAAATAGAATAGAGGGAACTAACTTCTGGGGTGAGCATTTGCAGAGCCAAGACAGTTTGTTCTATAATTCAAAGCAGCAGCTGCCTTATAAAACTATTAAAACAATTAGGCACTGATTTCTTAGCCCAAGGTAGCACTTTTGCTGCTCTTTATTACAGAACAATTTATTTAACCTATATACGCTATCCAAGGTGCTTCCCTGGTAGCTCAGACAGTAAAGAATCTGCTTGCAATGCAGAAGATCTGGGTTTGATCCCTGGGTTGGGAAGATCCCCTGGAGAAGGGCATGGCAATCCACTTCAGTATTATTGCCTGGAGAATCTCCATGGACACACAAGCCTGGTGGGCTATAGTCCACGGGGTCACAAAAATCAGACATAACTGAGCAACTAAGCATGGCACAGCACACTATCCAAAAGTGAACGATATTGACCCTGGATGAATAAGAAAAAGAACTGAGCTGGCTGCTCTTATTTTCCTTATTTGGACCTTAGTCTGTTTTTTACCTTGTTGATGATCAGTACCATCATCACAAACATCACTCAGAGACTCAGGGCATCCTGTTCTAATTTATCACTGCTCTATGTAATGTAATTAATAAACAGTTAACTTTAGAACACAGTCTATTTATAAACAAGAACCAAGAATATGTGCCCTTTGAAAAAAATGAATCTTCAAAATATGCCTTTTTCACGTGTTACATAGCATTTTTTCTAAATTTCAAGAGTAATGTAGAATATTTTGGAAAGTAAATCAAAAAATAAAGAACATATCTTTATACACAAATTCATGATTATTTCCTTGCATAGCTTCCCATGAAATTTAGGGCAATCAATATGTGAAAATTAAAGATTTTTGATAGATCTCCCAAAGTATTCCCAGGATACTTGTACCATTTTACTCTCATACAACAGAATGGGAAAGCATCTTCGTTATTCAAATTAACTAATGTTATCTTTAAAGCCGTGTTGAAAAACAACAACAAAAAAACAAAGCTGTTGGCTTTTTTATTCACACGTCATTAAAAAGTTTCTTGAATATATGAAGTGAGGTTGAATATTTTTGCATGTCACATATATTGTCTAGCCTTTTGTAGTTTTCTTTGGAGAACTGTTTATTTGAATTTTTTACCCATAAGAATATTTTTATTTTAATTCTTCTGCATATACTATCTTCATATCTCATGGTTTTGTGCCAAAGATAAAGGCACACTTGGTTCTTCCTCTTATATGTAGTAATTCCAGCATCTGAACCACTGGTATAAAGATCTTTAGGTTTTCTCCCATACATGTGATGGAATCATTAGAGTCAAATCCATCCTCTGTCCCAAGTTCACAGTGAATTTCAAGCCAAGTCCTCTGATTCTATATTTAGTTCTCTTTTCCTTATTTCACAATTCTCACCTTATCTTATTATAATCAACCAGCTTGACCCCTGACTCTGAAAATGAATTGCCATGTAGCCCATCAATGCCCTAATTGCTGTTATGTCATTCATTATAGAAAACCTTTAGTCTTATGTTAAGATGTTGCATAAAGGGAGCTTTAATGACTATAGTCCTTCAGAAGATTGACCAACAACCCTTATCTGTCTCTTAAATCCTACAGACCACGGGCCAACAAAGAGATGTAGAATTGCCACTGTACATAGACATCAAACTGGTAGTAGAGAATGTCAATGATCACTTCCCTGTTCTGACACCAATGACTTTATCCCTAGAACTCTTGGAATTTGTCTCAGCCTAAGAATCATGATTAAGACAAGCAGAATGACCACTTTGCAGAGTGAATCTTGTCTCCTTTATTGTTTCTTATCTATTATGCTTTTGCTGCTGGTAAACAGAATCAGATTTTACATTCAACCTTAGTAACACTACCAACTCATAATTTCCATTCAGTTGCTTTGTTTCTATAAATATTGCTAAGTACTTATAGTGTGCCACTGTATTTCTATGAATATTTATTATTATATATTGTTATGTTATTTAATATTAATATTAAATTAATTAATATAAATATTAATTAACATATTAATTATTAATATTAATATTTCTGTAGTATTTACAGTGGTAGATACATAAGATACAAAAATGAAATAAATCTCAAAATTAATTGTTTATATGAGAGAGAGATCTCTTTCCTCCTGTTTCCCATGGTTCTGACTCTCTCTTTTATTAACCTTACAAAATAAATATCCTTCAGTTAAAACTGGTTCAAGAAATTTTGGTAAGAAAGAGAGTATTAAAAATGTTTCTTTGATGTCAGTGTTTAAAGAGTGAATCATTGATCTTTTGTCCTAAAAGTGAAAAAAAAAAAGACTCTTTCTAGAAATTACAAACATCTTTGAAGAATTATTCAGACTGAATGAAAAAGAATAGCTTAGTTATACACAGCCTGGAAACTTGGTAGAAAAAGAAACAAATAAACAACCTAAAACTAGATCACGGTGCCCTAACATTTCCTGAGAGCAACGTACCACGTCTGTGTCACTCAGTAGACCAGTCTTGTCTGTAACCGTGCGGAAGAGTTGCTAGTAAACAAACTTGCCTTCATGTCTCCATAGAAATCCTTTTCAGCCCGCGCTGTGTCCCGCTCCCATCAAAGGGCAGAACACATCTTGAAGAACTTGCAACAGGAGGAAGAGAAGAAGCGTCTTGGTCGAGAAGCCAGCCTCATCACTGCCATCCCCATCACCCAGGAGGCTTGCTACGAACCCACCTGCACACCCAGCTCAGAGCCAGAGGAAGAAGGTGCCTCTCCACACTGGACTTCTCGGAGGGCTTGGTCAGAAAAGGGAAAGGACTTGCTTTAAAATAAACTGACAATTTCGTGTAACTTGAGGTGATAAGCTCCCTCCCTCTCTCACTTACCTCCTGACACTATCTAAAGAAAGAGAAAAAGTGTCTTTTTCTAAATGTTTAGAGCTGGCCCGATTATGGAGGAGGACATTGACCACACTGAATGAACTAATAATGATAATGGATCAAGCAGTGACTATGATCAGGCAACAGCTGAACCCAGAGTGTGTGCTAAAATATATCCAATCAGTCTTCCATCATTAAAAATGGGGTCAGTCCATTAGCTGCTTTCAACCTTCACAGGTACTGGCAGTTTGTCAGAAAATGATTTGTGGGGACTTTTTGGACTGTCCACTGGTTAAGACTCTGCACTTCAAACACAGGGGTGTGGGTTTGATCTCTGGTCAGGGAAATAAGATCCCACATGCTGCATGGCTGAAATATCTGTGTGTGTGTGCGTGTGTGTGTGTGTGTGTGTGTGTGTGAATACATATCAATAATGAAGAAGGAAATAGCAACCCACTCCAGTATTCTTGCCTAGAAAGTCCCATGAGCAGGGGATCCCAGCAGGCTACAGTCCATGGGGTCACAAAGAGTCAAGCACGGCTGAGTGACTAACACACAAACGTATATCAGTAAAAATGGAAGAAAATAAGTAAAGACAAAAAATTGTAAAGAAAATAATTTATGAACTATTCTAAATTCAGTGATTTCCGCCCCTGCTTTTGTGAAATTTGGGGGAGGAATTTTCTGTCATTCTTTCTGTGTTTTTCCTTTCCTAAGCACACTCTAAATCATTTAAGCCTTGTGTTCTGAGAGCTATATACACTTCGATGTAAGTACAAGTGTAACTGTGATGATAACTTTGTTGTTACAAAACCAAAGTTCACGTTTCCTGTTTTCTTTGCCAGTAGAAGAAGTCACCAATCTGGCATCTCGTCGACTGTCTGTGAGTCCGTCCTGTACCTCCAGCACTTCCCACAGGAATTACTCCTTCCGCCGAGGGTCAGTCTGGTCAGTGCGTTCAGCCGTCAGTGCTGAAGGTGTGTGCTCTTACAAATGTATCCTTTAGTCCTTATGTGTTTGAAACAATTTCATGACTTCATTATACCATTTTCATTAAATAACTTGCTTCTTAATTTGAAGTTTTGAAAAGATAGATTGAGTGGTATTCTAAAAAAAAAATTGTTGATTTAATCCAACAAATGTCCTTGATAAGTTGGTTTATTTTAATTACATTAATGTAATCATATTGCTGAGGGTTTAGTAAAACATTATTCTAGACAGTTTTCAACCCTGACTACACATTGCAGTCAACCAGGGAGTTTTTTTTTAAATGCTCAGGTCACACCCAAGATCAAATCAAAATCTCTAAGGGTGGACTCACTACCTTGGTGTTTTTTAAAATCTACTCAGGTGATTTCAGTGTGCAGCTAAGACTCAGCAGGATACTTTAGGATGCTGTTCTGTAATAACAACAATCAAAGAATAAAGCTCATGCCACCCCTGTAATGAAATCTGATTCCAGAGGAGAAATGTGATGCTCTTTAGGTCCAAGAATTTATAAGCTATGCCTCTCTAATGATGAGGGACTGTCTGGGACTCACTGCTTCATGATTACACAGATTTCATCACTGATTTATGAAGTCATCAAAAAGTTACACAGAAACCAGTTGTTCTCAACCCTTTATTGCATTGCCTTGGAAAACTTCAAAAATGACCAATGCTAACTAATCACAACTTACAGGACCGGGACCCAAAGATACCTGTATTTTTTATAGCACCTTTACTGAGATATAATTTACATACCATAAAATTCACCCTTTTGAAGTATGTAATGCAATTGACTGATAGTATATTTGTAGAGTTTGCAACTGTCATTGCTACTTAATTTCAGAATATTTTCATTATCCCCTAACAGGGATACCTGATACCCATTAGTAGTCACTCATCCACCAGTTCTTCCAACCCCAAGAAGAAGTAGTCTACTTTCTATTTCTATGGATTTGCCTAATCAGCACATTTTATAGGAATGGAACCATTCAGTTCATGGCCTTTTGCGACTAGATTCTTTCACTCAGCATAATATTTTCAAGGCTGATCCATTTGTCACATGTACCAGTTCTTCATTCCTTCCTTCTTATCACCAAATAATATTCCACTGTATGGATACAACACATTTTGCTGATCACTTCATCAGTTACTGGACATTTGTATTATTTTCATCTCAGTTATTATGAATTATGAGCTATGAGAAGTTATGTGTAAGTTTTGTGAGGAATACTGTCAAGCTACATCAAAAGTTTCTGTGTCGTTTTATATTCTTACCAAAAAGTATGAAGGCTTCAGTTGTTCCACACCCTTGAAAAGACACAGTAACCTTGCAAATGAAGAACAAAGTTGGAAAACTCACATTTCCTAATTTCAAAACTTACTACAAAGCTGTAGTAATCAAGATTGTGTGGTATTGACTTGAGGATTGATATACAGATCAATGGCATAGGTTGGGGCCAGAAGTAAACCATTACATGTATATCAATTTCATGTTTAAAAAGGGTACCATGAAACTTCAATGGGGAAAGAATAGTCTTTTCAACAAATGATTCTGTGACAACTAGATGTCTACACACACCAAAAAAATGTTCTATAGGTAGGCCTTGAACTGAGAAATGTTGTTGTGTTAGAATGTTCTGAGAATGTACCTAGTACTGAGAAAAGCTTCCCGATTATGTCTCCCTCTTCAGATGAGGAACACACCACTGAACACACACCCAACCACCATGTGCCTCAGCCACCACAGGCTGTGTTCCCAGCATGTATCTGCGCAGCCGTCCTCCCCATTGTCCATCTGATGGAGGACGGTGAGGTGCGAGAAGATGGAGTGGCAGGTATGGCTTTGACTAGTAAAACCATCTAATAAATACTTGAGGTATTCATCTGACAAAGGACAGTTGGGTGCTCTTGAACACATGAACCATTGGCCACACATGGAGTTCTTTTATGCACATGTTATAATTAAAGATTTGCTATATACTGAACTAACACTATCACTTCCTCCACTTTCTCTTCTCATACTTTATGACCAAGAAATTGCATTTAAAATATGTAGCTTCGTCGAGGAGTGTTGTTTATGCCCAGAGAACAGAACAATGCTTATTTGGCCACATAGGAACCGAATAGTGATTTTAGCCACCGTAGAAATCTTAGTTATTGGCTTGACATCATTAATACCATCTTTCTCAATTGATTGCCTTTTCAGAGGTAGTATCATAGAGAATAGCTACAAAATGAAATAATAAATGAGGGGTAAAGATGAGTTACATTTGTGACAGATAATAGATTAATATTATTGTTAAAAAAAAAACTTCATAACTTAATAATGACTTTTAAAAACTCCAATAGAGAAATGGACAAAGAATATAAACAGACAATCCAATGGCCAATAACATCTGTAAATAACACTATTGTTTAAAACAACAATGAAATCTTACTTTCAATATAAAAAATTACAAGGATTATTTTAAATGAAAATATGCATATTTGGTAAATATTCAGAGAAAAGAGCATTATCACACCTTAATGATGGTGTCAGTAAAAACCTAATGCAGGCATCTTGAAACAATGACACAGTGTGCATCATAAAAGCCTTAAAAGTGTGAACACCCTTTGACACAGATTTTGATCTCTAGCAATTTCCTAAGGCAGTATTGAGGGGTGAATAAAGGTTTATATAGAATACTGAACATTGAATATATTAGAAAGAACAAATATTTGAAAATAATTTTAATATCTGACAATAGGATATTAGTTCATTGTGGTATTTCCAAATGATAGCATTCTGGGCACATTAGAAATAATATTCTAGAAAAATATTAATACAAAAAGTGTTCAATTTATTGCTAATTAAAAATGTGAGTGCCTAAGAGTATTTTCTATACCATATTATTTAAAGATACATATAAATATATATTTCATGTGTATGAAAAAACATACTCTGAACTGTTTATAGTTGTTTTGAAGAGGAGAGTGAAAAAGCTGGCTTAAAACTCAACATTCAGAAAACTAAGATTATGGTACCTGGTCCCACCACTTCATGGCAAATAGATGGGGAAACAGTGGAAACAGTGACAAATTTTATTTTTGGGCTCCAAAATCATGGCTGATGGTGATTGCAGCCATGAAATTAAAAGACCCTTGGTCCTTGCAAGAGAAGCTATAACAAACCTAGACAGCATATTAAAAAGCAGAGACATTACTTTGCCAGTAAGAGTCCATTTAGTCAAAGCTATGGTTTTCCAGTAGTCATGTATGGATGTTGAGAACTGGATCATAAGGAAGGCCAAGTGCTGAAGAATTGATGCTTGTGAACTGTGGTGTTGGAGAAGACTCTTGAGAGTCCCTTGGACTGCAAGGAGATCAAACAAGTCAATCCTAAAGGAAATCAGTCCTGAATATTTGCTGGAAGGACTGATGCTGAAGCTCCAATACTTTGGCCACCTGATTCAAAGAGTCAACTAATTAGAAAAGACCCTGATGCTGGGAAAGATTGAAGGCAGGAGGAGAAGAGGGTGACAGAGGATGAGATGATTGGATGGCATCACTGACTCAATGGACCTGAGTTTGAGCAAGCTCTGAGAGATGGTGAAGGAAGGGAAGGCGTGCTGTAATCCGTGGGGTTGCAAAGAGTTGAACATGACTGAGCGAATGAACAACAAGACATGTCTTATTCTCCTCCTTGTCTTTTTCTGTATTTTTCATGTTTTAAGCATTAAATGCCTTCCTTAGCAATCAGAATAAAATAGTGTTATAGTTTTGTAACCAATTTCAACATAACAAAAACCTGCATTTATTTTCATTATTTATGAAGCTACATGAGAGCTAAAGCTTATTTTGCATATCTCTTATTAATATTATTTATAAAGCTCAGTTTTAATTGGAGGTTAGCTTCTGAAGCAAAAAAGATGGTATAATTTATTTAAAATATAGCCTGAAAAATAAAGTCATGTTAAATTTTGTATTCCTAGTTTAGAAAATTGAACTAAACTATTTAAACTGAAGATCATCTCTTTCTTCTCCACTACTCACTTTTACCCACCTGCTTTCTTAGCCTGGGCACTTCCAGACAGTCTTAGCCGACTACCTTCCCCAGAGCAGCAGCACTTTTTCTTTCACATTAGGAATAATTATTTATTCCTAACACTGGCTCAACTATGTCATCTTTTTGAAGGAGTTATTATTGAAAGCATTTATGTGAACAATATAAGGTCAGATCTAATTCACATTTATTCTAAACAAAAACGTATTTTCTAAAACCAAAATATTACGTTAGAAGTTTCTCCATACAGCAAACAATGAAATAGGACTTTAATAAATACTTACCATTGTCAATAGTAGGATGATTTCCAAAACAAAGATTCAAATATATTCTTGTTTATTAAAGTATAGTTGACTTATAACATTGTGCTAGTTTTAGATATGCAACATAAACATTTGATGTATGTATATATATATATTGCAAAATGAATACCACAGTAAGTTTATTTAACATTCATCTCCACATGTAGTTACAATATTTTATGATGGGAACTTTTAATATCTATTCTCTTAACAGCTTTCAAATGTACAGTATAGTACTGTTAAATGTAATCATCATGCTGTACATTTCTAGGATTTATTTATCTTAGAACTGAAAGTTTATCATCTTTGACCACCTTCACTCAGCCCCAGTGCCCACCCCCCACCTCTGTTAACCAGTCTGTTCTCTGTATCTATGAGTTTGGGTTTTTCTTACATTCCACATATAATCGAGATCATACATTTGTCTTTCTCTGTCTGACTTCTTTCACTTTGAATAACACCCTCAAAGTCCATCCATAATGTTGTTAAGTGGGAGAATTTCCTTCTTTTTAAGCTTGAATGATATTCCATTGTATATCACAAATACATTCTTTAGAGAAGCAATGCTAGTATTTAAAGACCATCCTATACACTTTTGTCACCTTTTCTTTATAGGCTAAAGTGTTCAGAAACAACAACAGAAAGAACAATACTTACCTTCAGTAGAAAAAGGGTTCATAGAACTCTGTGAGGCAAAAATTTTAGAGAAACCAATTAAAGCTTAGAAATTACTTGAACACTATATATAACAGATTTATGTCCATTTAAAACACATGTTCAATTTATTTTCTCTTCTAAAGTGAGTGCTGTGGCCCAGCAAGTCTTATGGAATTGTCTAATTGAAGACCCATCAACAGTTCTTCGACATTTTCTGGAAAAACTGACCATCAGCAATAGACAAGTAAAATCTTCTGTGTTTATAGTAGCTATGCGTGTGACATGGTTAAACAACAAGCAGTGGACTTTATTGTGATATTCGTGCAACATTGGTTGACACATGACCAAGAAGTACTTTGGATAATGATAATAATGAACAAATTAAACTTTGCTATTTTCTTTTGAATGTCCCCATTAACTGATGTCTCCATATGTGTATGGTACACTGCTGGTAATGACCGTAAGATACTGAAAGATTCTCAGTCTTTTAAACAAAGATTAAATTCAGTTTAATGTTTTCAGTGTTGAGTACATTTACTGAATTCTGATTGGTTGGTAGTATGTGAGACAGGTAATATTATTAGTGTATGTTGAAACTCTCCTTTAATCAAGAAATTTAATTTACCAGTTCACCCTATAGGAAGATTATGCCAAGGAAAAGTAGCTTTCTGAGCAATGACAAAATACACCAATCATTATAAATTGTTTCTTCATTTCTATATTATTGTTCCATTTGCTGGACAATTAAGTTTAGCTTCTGAAAGGAAGGTTAACTATGAACATCTACCTAGGAAACAGAACTATGAAGTTTAGTAAACCTAATTTGTTAGTAGTTTCTTAAGATAGGTCCTCCTTACATTTTCATCACACTTGAAAGCTATAGTAAATAGAGTTGACTAAATATACAGCTTTCCTGTGATTTGCTGTGACCTATAGAGTCAGTCTTAGTTTTTATTTTTAAAAAATGTCTGACTATTGCTGACATGACTGAAGTGACTTAGCAGCAATAGCAGCAGCAGACTATTGCTTAGTAACTTCATATGCTAGCTTCTAGATGTTACAGTTGGCTTAAATAATTTAACAAGCATCACAAATACTATATCAAAATGCCGAACATAAGAGAAATCAACATGTGGGCAAAAGTAAGAAAAATTCCCCCACCTTGCTTTTCAAAAAGTTAATGTTATTTCCTACAACATGGCAGCTGAATGAGACAAAGACTCTGTTGCTCTTTCAGGATGAGTTGATGTACATGCTGCGCAAACTGCTCCTGAATATTGGAGACTTTCCTGCTCAGACCTCTACATCCTATTCAACTACTTGGTGAGTTTCACCTCCAGTAGGTTATAAATGTTCATTTCTAAGTAAGAAGCAACAATGTGAGAAAAAGATCTTAGGGGATTTTTTCAAATAAATTTTCATTAACTGTGTCCCTAAAGTTGCATCATAGTCAGCTGAATTCACCACTATTTATATGGGAAAACTCCTCCTGGCACAATCCCTGGCATGTGATGAGGACTCAATAAATGTCTGATTCCCTCCCTGTCTCTCTTTAGCATTATACAACTTCCTCATGTCAGTCCTTAATTTTAGTTTTCTGTTGAAAAATGTATGTGTCATTTTTAGTCATTCTTTCCCTTTTCATATCTCACTGTTTAAAACACATACACATACACACACAGGAAAATGTTGCCCTAGATACAAAGTATTTGTGAGTGTATTTTTCCATAGCAACTATCTGTGCTTTACATTGTCCTCACAGCTCCTTCCTGAACCCTCCAGAATTTGCCAGTTTCTTCACATTCTCCTCTTAATACCCTAAATGAATATGCAGTTTGGGGACTATTGGCTTGATGACTGTTCTTTTAAACTACACCTTAATCCAAGCAGACAGATGGCCAAATGAATTTCAGTGTTGGGAGAATGTTCTTTCTCCCTAACCATCACTGGTCTGCGAGTTGGGAAATAGAAGAGTTATCCATATGCATCTGCAGCAGGATGATAAATTTAACTCAATGCTACTACTCTGATGTGCAAACAAAAGTTGTAATTTCTTCCCTGTGTTTATAACTGAGGTGGTTTTCATTAGCCCACCTGCTGGTGGACAAGGGGAAAAATATAAATACGAGTCCAATTTTAAGTTCAGACTGATAGAAATATATAAATAGTACCTTTGGATAGTATTTGGTCTCTCTTGTCTAAAAATACTTAACCTCTAGGAATTCTCCTCCCTTCTAACTTCTTTCATCTCTAGATGTTATGTGGAGTTGGGGAGAAAAAAAAACATTTGTTCGGAATTATATCTCTGTCCAGTGTTTGCTCCAGTCCCCCCGTTGTGAGACAGAGCTCTCTATCTGGCTGGTTGCTGGATGCCTGACTGGTAGAAGCTGAAGCCCATGGCTTCTGTAACTTGCAAACCATGTCTACTCCCAGCAGTGGGCTTGCTGGGAGACTCCCTCTCAGCTCCTGCTGGTGCTACCCAGCCCTCTGAGTTCTGGTTGTCCCATATGGCTTAAGATTAGGAAGTCCTCTGACTAGAGTATCCTGCTCAGTGAACCAGCCTATGGCAGTTCTATCCAAAAATCTCTCCAGCCAAGCTTTCTGCTACTTCTTCTCCTATCTGCACTACTCAAAAATCCAGTAGATTAGCACAGCCAAAAATATCAGAGCCTCCTTCAGTTTAAGTATGTGCTCTGCCAAGTTTATGTTACAGCCAGATTGGTATCAAAAGGCTCTGTGGTGAACTCCTGTCAGGGACACAAACAAACACTAGAGGCAAAAGCCCCTTTGGGGTGCCTGCTCCTTCCCCAAGTCACTGGATGGGGGAAAAACTTATATTGCTCCCCTCCATCCTTTTACCCTGGGACAAGAAAATGGACATTTCAGTTCCCTTCTGCCATATTCTCCTTTCAACTCCAAATAAGCCTTAACACTAGACATAAATCCTCCCAACTCTGTCATTGATAAGTTACTAGAGCAAAGGGCTGGGCATACATTGGCCACTTGCTGTATAACCTTGTTTTATGTAAACCCCAATCTTTCCCTGAATCCCAAGCACATGCTTCAGGTGGACTAGGAAAAGGGGTTTTGGACTCAGAATGGCAGAACAGTGAAGGGCAGAGTCATGTTTTAAACCATCACCCTTATTGTACTTCTCTTTTTTCTAACAACTATTATAGATATGTGTGATAGGGAGTTGGAGAACATGATCTATATCTTCCAGACTTCATTAGGAACTTTTAAACCCACTGCCCAACTTGATTCAGGGATCTTCAATCTTGGGGTCTTAGTCCATCTAAGGGTATGTGAAGACTTTTGAAGCAGTTTGCTGCCCAAATAGTTTTAAGGAATAAATCTCCAAATCCTCATTTTGTAGATATGCACTAACATTTCGTGAGCATGTCTGCCATCTGAGTCATCACTGTACACTAGAAAGGCCCACTCTGACCCTCCCAGGTATCACCAGGCTGCATTGACAGATGTGTAAGACAGGGAAAGAATCTGATGTACCATATTAGATTTAAGAAAGCCTCATTTCTGATTGATCGAGGCCCTTTAAACCCACAAGACTTCCCACCTTTTCCTGTCTTCTATGGATTTGTACTAGGTATGAGGTTTGGCCATCATTAGGGTATTCAGCCTCCAGAGTCACCAAAGTGCACTGGGTTAGTGACACTGATTCTTTCAATGTAACTGGAAAGTTTTCTAGGTTTAGCAGATTTTTCCAGGAAAAAAAAAAAAAGTGTAAAATCGATGGGCAGTGGCTTTTACATTATTTCTTTCTGATTCTATTGTGCATTTTTGAATAAGGTAGCTAAAACTAATTTCATCAAATGTGCCAGAGTATGTGAAGTATGCATTCCAATTATAGTCAGTTCTCTTTTTTTCAACATACAGAATGTTTAACATACTCTATTCATATTAACAATATAAATTTATGATGGGGCATTTTAAAGATTAACTTTAAAATATGCAAAAGGGCACATAGTTCTTCAAAACTTATTCCAGAGGACACAAACAAAAATGTTTAAGTTCATCAACTTAGCCAAGCAGAGTGTTCTTAGGTCAGACCATTAGACATAATCCAAGCTGAAAATAGTGTTTGGACAAACGTCACATAGTCATTTTGGGTGGTCTAAGTACTTGAGCTACCAAGTGGACTTGACAGCTGGAAAAAATGATCTTTTGCTTTCCTCTTAAGCAGTAGGTATTTTGATGATAATGCAAAAATGTATGGCAACCTGCTCTGGCCAGTTTTCCAGTTATGCCTTCTCCTGCTTACTGCCACTGAAGATGCTAGAGAAGCATTTGAACAGAGAATACAAAAGCAAAAAAGAATATCTAATTAAGAAAATGCAAAGCTAAGGAATGAGAATGTGAACTCAGAGTCATTGTGGCTTTGTGACCTCTTCCTGTCCTGAGTTGCAGGTGGGGTTGATCATGTACTTCGTGCGGACCCCCTGTGAGTGGGGCATGGATGCCATTTCAGCCACTCTCACTTTCCTGTGGGAGGTGGTCGGCTATGTGGAAGGCCTGTTCTTCAAGGATCTGAAGCAGACAATGAAGAAGGAGCAGTGTGAGGTGAAGCTTCTGGTGACTGCTTCAATGCCAGGTACTGCCTTCAGAGGACATAACTTTTCTAAGAGTATGAATACCCCTTTTACAGACCAAGTGTCTCTTTCATTCATGAGAAAACTTGCCAACCCGGAGACTGAGTGCCTCAAAGAATTTTTGTTGAATGCAATCTGAAGAAATACAATAGACCCTTTAAAAGTCAGCAATTGCCAGATGAAAAGGGGGACATCAGAACTGAGATCTGCGTGAGTCAGTCCTTGAAGGGCTGCCAAGGTGAAAGATGTGTTTAAGTCTATCGCAGAGGGCCAGCTGAACTGAGAGCCTTTTTGAATGGATTTTTGGCACTGCAGGGAGAATAATATTGTTTGCGTGGCATGGACCCCAGGCTTTTGTGAACTCACTGAGAGATGGCTTTATGAAAAATTGCAAAGGGGCAAAGCAGGAAGGAGAATTACAAAAGAACATGCAGTATGATATAAAATCCAGATACAGTTCCTTTTCACTTTGGATTGCTTGTCTTTCTTGGAGATAAAATAAATGTTGCCAAGCCTTTATTCTTGTGCAATGACTAAGAAAATGTGAGATGATACATGTATTGATATAAAGAGAAAGAATTATATAAAAATAAGAACACAGTTTTTATTTAACACAGGCAGCAAAGAGCCCTGTGTTAAAATCAGAGCACTGCCTCTAGTTGTCTGTATGATTAATATTAGCTATGACAAGGTACATAATTTTTAAAGCTTTCTTTACGGGTAAATTGGGGATCTAATTCATACTTCACAATTGTGAGAAATAAATGAATTTAGGTTTGTAAATACTTGCTGTCATGTCTGACACATGGTCAGCATTCAGTAAATGGTGATTGTGTGTTTATGTGTCTATAGATTATTCAACAAAGTGTTCATTTTTATTAAAGAAACTCATATTGTCAGACATATACTTCAAATCAGCTCATTGAAAATCAAGGTCTATCATAATGTTCACAGAGATTTATAATTAAGGAATGAAGTAGAAATATTGTCTCACCAGCCAAGTAAAATACAGAAAAAGTAAATTTAAACTACATTTCATGGGACTTCCCTGGTGGTCCAGAGGTTGGGACTTCACCTTCCATTACAGAAGGTGAGGGTTTGATCTCTGGCCAGAGAACCAAGATCCCACATGCCTAGCAGCCAGAAAACTGAAATGTAAAACTCAAGCAGTGTTGTAACAAATTCAATAAAGACTTTAAAAATAGTCCACATCAAAAAGTCTTTAAAAAAATGAATAAGAAACTATGTTTTAGGTACTTGTTTAGCTTTTGCTAGTCTCTCTGTTTGTATTTTCTCAGCCATTATTTAAAATTTAGGAATATATTATTTGTTGCAGTGTTTAAAGCTTGAATTCTGACTCTTCCAGTAAATAAATGTCTGACTAAGTTACTTATACATTCTTATTTATAAAAATAAGTTATCTGTTTCTTCATTTGTAACACGAAAATAATAACGCTTGTGAGATTTAAATATGATTATACACATAACACCATTTATAAGTATTGGGAACTCCATAAATGGTAGCTATCATTATTAAATAATAAGGAAACATATTTAAAGCAGATATTCACTATAAAAAAAGGACTACAGATAGTAGAATGCACAGCTCACATTAAACCCTCACTAACAGAATCCTCAACACACATTAAACCCTCACGAATAGTCATCATAATAACAAGAAAAACATCAGCTTAATAATATTTCAATATTTCATGCTTTGTATTCAAACTTCTTTATAGTAGAAGTCAGTTTATTATGATTTTTACCTTCTGTAGGTACCAAAACCTTGGTCGTTCATGGACAAATGAGTGTGACATCCCAACCCAGTTGCCAGTCCATGAAGACACACAGTTTGAAGCCCTGTTAAAGGTAGGGATGACTTTCAACAGAAGTGAATTTTTTTAATGCTCAATGGCTATGGCCACTTCACTGATCATCCAATTTAGAATTAAATGGCATTTTCCTACCTTCAAATAAATATGTGCATTTATTTACATTTTCTAGAATCTGTCCCACTTTTGCATGCTTCTATTTTCTTGCATATTTTCCCCACTTTCACTGACATTTAAGCTCTGCACTGAAGTATCCAAAGGCTCCCTCTCAGCTACAGAGCTCATAACATTTGTCTTCAGATGCCAAGAATCCTACTTTAGAGCATCCTGGTCTCGCTTGTGGTTGTTCTGGAGCTGCCCTGGGTTTGTACACCAAGACCATTGTGATCAGGTGACCCATGCAGAGACACTTATTTTGGCACTGAGGTGACTGGTACACAGTCTTAACTTGCCACTGACAGAAATGATTAGAGAGGCAGAAGATATACACCTGAGAATACATTAGGTGAATCAAGAAAGTATTTTTAATGGTTATGGCAATTGTGTATCTCAAGGGAAATGCAATCCATAGCTACTCATGCCTGGAAGGTTTTAAAGGAAAAGTAATAAGTATACTAGTACAGTGAATCCTCTTTTATCTGAAGTCCTAACTGTTGGCCCAGACATAAGGAGAAAAGACCTCTGAGAAAACCAGCTTGCCAAACCTATGTATCTGATTTCAGTAGAAAAGGTTGTTAGGTCTCCTCCAAGTCTCACCCATTCATCCCCAGAGAATCTCTCAGGCCCAGGGAAGCAAACTTCAACATCCAATTTCCCTAGGCAGTGAGTTCAAACCCAGGCTCCACCACAATCAGTGTCCCCTAAGTAAATCAAATGGCAGGCTCTCTCTAGTCTCAGTTTCTTTTTCAGCAGTGCTCGATATTAGTGTAGGTTATGTAAGTTTTCTCCCTGGGATGGGAAGATCCCCTGGAGGAGGCCATGACAAGTATTCCATATTCTTGCCTGGAGAATCCCATGGATGGAGGAGCCTGGTGGGCTACAGTCCATAGGGCTGCGAAGAGTCAGACACGACTGAAGAAACTTAGCACACCTGCACACACGCACACACACACATTCAAGTTCTCTACATGGGAAGCCTTGAATGTAGAATATAGTAGATAAGTGCTCAATCACTGTAGTTCATAATACTCTTAATGCTGCTACTAAACATGCTTTCTTCCCGATACTGAGGCCAGTAGATGCCACTGTGTCTCCACAGTTCATCACTCAAGGCTGTACTATAATTGTACCTTGTTTACCACTACGAGAGCAGAGCAGATAGTATGTATGTTAGTAGCTCAGACATGTCCAACTCTTTGTGACCCCATGGACTTTAGCCCACCAGGCTCCTCTGTCCATGAGATTCTCTAGGCAGGAATACAGCGGTGGGTTGCCAGTTTCTTCTCCAAAATTAAGGTATGCTAAGTCACTTCAGTCGTGTCCAACTCTGTGTGACCCCATAGACGGCAGCCCACCAGACTCCCCTGTCCCTGGGATTCTCCAGGCAAGAACACTGGAGTGGGTTGCCATTTATAGGTGATGTATAATATTATATAAACTTCAGGTGTACAGCCTAGTGATTCACAATTTTTAAAGGTCATATTCCATTTATAATTATTGTAAAATATATTCTGTGTTGCACACTATGTCCTCGTGGCTTATTTATTATGTATTAATAAATAGAGTGTGTACCTCTTAACCCCTACCTCTGTCTTGCAAGATCATACACAGTCTTTATGCTATCATTTTTTAGATGGCTATGTGCCTGTATATATTCATATATATCTATATATAATATATATACACATATATGCACACATATAATATATACAGTGTAAGATATAAATACACATATATATTCCTTATAAGAAATTACCTTGTTTTTATGGCATTTTTGTCTTTCATCTTACTGTTTGGCTCATAATATGATCTCAGTAAATTTTTTTTTAAGATTTGTTGTTGTTATTCTAGGAGTGCTGGAGTTTTTTAATATCCCAGAATCACAGTCAACACATTACTTTCTCATGGATAAACGATGGAACCTTATCCACTATAATAAGGTAAGACTGTGCAGTGATGACGCTCATGGAGAGTTGTGTCAAAAGCCTGTTATGCCTTTCCTGAGGGCAGCTTCCCTCAGGGGCGTGTCACTGTTTAATGGTGGGGAGTGAGGCTCTTGGATCACACTGTCTTACTGTCAACGTAGGTTTGGGCTGGCCACTTGACCTTCATATCCTTCAGTTTGCTTGCCTGTAAAGAGAAGATGATGATGGTGTCTACTTTAGGGTTGTTGTAATAATTAAAGAAGATAAGTCAACTAAGGTATTTTGTCACTCATGATTATTACATCTAAGTGAAAGTTAAGTTCCCATATTGTAAGGACATATATCTATTTGGAATGTTAACATTGTTCTTGTTCCACTGTATTAAGCATGATCATGGAAACCTGATCTAATGAGCAAAAGGAAGCCTCAAGACCACTGACAGCACTTTACAGTGATTTTCTTCCTCTTCTAGAATGTGCTTTAGTAAATTGCCTCTGGCTCCCTTGCTCCTGACAGGGCACTTGGGATTGGGAAAGTGTATTTGGCTTGGGGAGTTTGAAGCTTTCCTGAGCAGGGGATTTACTCCTGGGATTTTGTAGAATTTGCCCGGGGGATGAAATAGTAAGAATGTAAACCATTAGAAAACACATAACTTATGTTTGTCTGCCCTTTGGGGAATGAGAAAATGAGAGTCAGAGTTTAGTTGGTTGAACTCTGTTTTTGTCTTTGTGTAACCCCACCACAGACCTACGTTCGGGATATTTACCCTTTCAGGAGATCCGTGTCTCCACAGCTGAACCTTGTACACATGCATCCGGAGAAAGGACAGGAGCTCATTCAGAAACAGGTGCCTGACCACCACAGTTTTATGCTATTATTGTGTCATGTTACCGGGGTAAACGATCTGTAAATGGTTGCTGGCCCTGAGATCCTGTGATTCTGTTATGATCTCTGAGAGAGAAAGATGGGTTCTTGATCAATAGACAGTTCCCCCCAAATCGTGTATTTTTTAAGTTTTGCAAATTGGTTCATCATGTACAGGTATTAAATACTCACTTGGAGTAGTACTCTGATGAATCATTGGAGTATAAATAATAGAAGTTTTCTATTTTATTTACCTGCTAGTTTCTAAGTATGGATTTTCATTCCAGATTGGGAATACATATAATATAGGATGGAGGAGCCTGGTGGGCTATAGTCCATGGGGTCGCTGAGAGTTGGACACGACTCAGTGACTTCACTTTCACTTTTCACTTTCATGCGTTGGAGAAGGAAATGGCAACCCACTCCAGTGTTCTTGCCTGGAGAATCCCAGGGACAGTGGAGCCTGGTGGGTTGCCATCTATGGGGTCACACAGAGTCGGACACGACTGAAGCGACTTAGCAGTAGCAGCAGCAGCTATAAGTAGGTTGTCTCAGAAATTTCTGCTAGCTGGAAAAAAATAAAATGGATCAATGGATAATGCATGCCTGCATGCTAGGTTGCTTCAATCATGTCTGACTCTTTGCGACTCCATGAACTGTAATCTGCCTGGCTCCTCTGTCCATGGGATTCTCTAAGCAAGAATACTGCAGTGGGTTGCCATGCCCTCCTCTCAGTGGATGGTAGTATACCTGGAAAAGGCACTGAACCAAGGTTCAGAGATCTGGACTCAGTCCTAGCTCTGCCTCTGACCAGTGATCTGACCTTTGGTATGTTGCTAACTTCTCTTAAACTAGGAGATAGAATCAACCTGCTGTACTTAGATTGAAGAGCAGAATAACATTCACACATCTCATCACAAATCAGACTGAACTTAAGAAAATTCACTGTTTTGCATGTGAAATATAGCTGTAGCCCACAGTTCTTATGATGCAATTTTAATGTGGTCTATGTGTTATATTCATTTATTTTTAATAAAATGTCAAAACAAAGGGCTTCCCTCATAGCTCAGTTGGTAAAGAATCTGCCTGCAATGCAGGAGACCTGGGTTCGTTCCTGGGTTGAGAAGATCCTGTGGGGAAGGAAATGGCAACCCACTCCAGTATTCTCGCCTATAGAATCCCATGGACAGAGGAGCCTGGCAGGCTACAATCCATGGGATCCCAAGAGTTGGACATGACTTGGCGACTAAACTACCCCCACCACATGTTACATTCATTTATTTTTAATAAAATGTCAAAACAAAAAGCTTTTATCATCTCAGTTTTTCTGCACACAGCAAGAATGCCAATTTGGCATCAAAGTATTCAAAGATATCTTCATGAGATGGCATAGAATTCAACCAGTTAAGTAAGTTAAAACATAGTTAATATTAACTACCTAAATTGCATTGAAAAGAAAGAAAATAGTGAATGTGTTACAAAGTATGAGGTGTTGGGAGAAAAGAACTTAAATATTTAATTTCTAAAGCAATACCCACCCCCCAAATTATACCAGCCTCTGATTTTGGCAGCAAAATAATGAAAGCCATAATCAATAACAGCTCTTCATGAGTGAGGTTTTTAAAAAATAATGTTTAGAACATGTTTTAAAAGAAGAGCATAAGGACTTCCCTGGCTATTCCATGGTTAACACTTCACCTTCCAGTACAGGGGATGTGGATCTGACCCACAGTTGGGGAGCTAAAATCCCACATGCCTCACGGCCAAAACAAGCCACATAAAACAGAAGCAATACTGTAACACATTCAATAAGACTTTAAAGATGGTCCCCCCACACAGAAAAACATCTTTAGTAAAAAGAGCGTAAAGCAAGATTCTTGCTCTGTGTTAACTCCAGCTTGTGATCTTAAGACTTTGAAGTTCCTCAGGGAGATAATAACACGCAGACTATGGTTCTGGCTCCGGTCAAGCTGCGGATCATCTTCCTAATCACATCCCCCTGCCCTCTGACCAGGAACAGAAAAGGCACTAGGAAAAGGAACATGAGCCCCACATTCCTGCCATCTAAACTCAGGGCTAAAGGGCCACCAATCTAGGCCCCATTAGCTTTTGTCCCAAAAGAGGTTTTTCCTGATCCCATTTCAGTCTTTAAGAGGCAAACCCAGAACTGACAGGAAACAGCTTAAGGCCTCATTGGAAATGAGGGAAGCAAGTGGAATTGACTGGCTCCTGTTGCAGAAGGCCTTCCATCTTATGACATCCACACAAATGGGCTCTATTTAATACTGAGCTGTTCTTGACAATACTTGCCTTGTGCTCCTTCTCCAGCCTGGCATGAGAAACACTTCCTTCTGTAGAGCAGACAGATGCAGGAAGTGCGAGTCAATTAACTATTGTTTGCTCTTTCTGCATGGTAAAGAAAGGAAAATTCTTTCTCCCTCCTTTCACTTCCCCTACCCCTTAATTTTTACTTAGCCTGGTTGGCCATTAGAAATTTTACTTTAATTTCGTCAGTTGTGATTTCAGGGTTGCCCAATCCTGCTTTTCGTCTGCTTCTGCCCTTGCCTGCTGTTAGGTGTTCACTCGGAAGCTGGAGGAAGTGGGGCGGGTTTTGTTTCTCATCTCCCTCACCCAGAAGATCCCCACAGCCCACAAGCAGTCCCACGTCTCCATGCTCCAGGAAGACCTCCTCCGACTGCCCTCATTCCCTCGAAGTGCTATTGATGCCGAGTTTTCACTCTTCAGTGATCCTCAAGGTATCAAGAAAGAAGCCTTGCTTCTTGGGCATCTTCTCATGGCCTAGTTTTGTCCTCACCTGGAGATCATCTCCATCTTAAGCAGTAGACAGTTCTCTAAATCAGTGGCTCTCGGTTTTGAATGGGCATCAGAATCACCTGGAGGACTGGAGGACTTGGTAAAACACAGATGGCTGCATCCCACCCTCCAGTCCCCAGTTTCTGATTCAGTAGCTCTGGAATGGGGCTCGGGAACTTGTATTTCTAACAAGTTCCATGGCAAGATTGATGCTGCCATTTCAAGAACCAAACTCAGACCACTGCTCTGAGCTAATTATAAGCAAGGAAGAAAGTAGTAGGATGTTGTTAGGGAGTACTTGACTAAGTGAAGGACAAGTATTTCTGTGAAGTTCAAGAGGAGGCAAAATGAATCTACAGTGAGAAAAATCAGAGCAGTAGTTG
>SJXQ01004812.1:276103-337252 GCA_006408695.1 Aepyceros melampus | reverse complement strand
ATGTTGGTTACAAGTGGGTATTTTTGTCAAAATTCATTGAATTCTACATTTAATGATCTGTGTGTTTTACTCTATGTAAATTACCTGAATTGAAAGAGAAAAATGGAGAGAGAAAGGGAGAATGAGACGGAGAAATAGAAAAAGATCCATTTTGAAACCACATTCAGTTATTCGTTTGGGACAATTTACTTAAATCAGCAGCTTTGTGTCTTCATCCAGATACTCAGAGTGATGGTGCACAAACTCTAGTCCAACCAGAAGTTAAAAGACCAAGAACTAGTTCCAGCCCTGCCATTTTCTTTCTGAAATAATTTTTTCCTCAAAGCCACAGCTTATGCAACGGCGACACACCTCACTTGCCGGCCCTGTTTTGCCTACAGTTGAATCAAAGAAAAGTCCTGGGAAGACTCGAAAGTGTTACTGAAGTGCAGGCAACGTTGTGCATGTCGGCAGTAGGTCTTCACAACCCCGAGTTGGAAACAGCAGGCCCCTAGGGTTGGACTGCCCTCCACGCTGACGGAGGGGGGGTTGGCGTGGGGCTAACCCTGCCTCTGTGTCTTCATGTCTCACAGCTGGAAAGGAACTCTTTGGCCTTGACACTCTTCAGAAAAGCTTGTGGATCCAGCTCCTGGAGGAGATGTTCCTGGGCATGCCTAGTGAGTTCCCCTGGGGAGATGAAATCATGCTTTTCCTCAACGTTTTTAATGGGGCTCTGATCCTGCACCCAGAAGACAGTGCCCTGCTCAGGCAGTACACAGCCACCGTCATCAACAGCGCTGTGCACTTCAATCACCTCTTCTCCCTCAGTGGCTACCAGTGGATTCTGCCCACCATGCTGCAGGTACGTGGGCCTCCTCCTCTGCCCATCTGGAAGGTCCACAAGATCCATGCTGAGACTTTAGCTGATTGAATTATCTGTTTTCATGACCTCAGAAGGCGCCAAATGAAACCCCCACAAAGATTTACCGAAGGTCACAGTATTCCATTCTATCCTGAGATTTCCCAGATCTAAGCCACGGTTCGCATTTATTCTGGGCCAGTGGTTCTCAAAGTGTAATCTCTGGACCAGCAGCATCAGCGTCACTTGGGAATTTGTTCAAAATGCACATTCTTGGGCCCCATCCTAGACCTACTTCATCAGAAACTCTGGAGTCATGGCCCAGGAATCGGTGTTTTTACAAAACCTCTGGCTGGTTCTGATGCCCTCAGAAGTTTGAGAACCATTATTCAAATGTAAGGCACGTGTTCAATTGCTGTTTCTCCCAAGAGATTTTGCAACCTCTCTCTGAAAAGAGATTTTCAAAATTGCCATTAAATTTGGTATAATGAGGTGATTGGAGGAGATGAATGTAGCAGGAACAGTTTTCACTTAATCATGTTTTCACTTAATTAATGTGTATGTGGCCACATTGAGGAGTACTGAATAAAGTTCAGAAAGGGCCTGGGGGCTCATCCTAGTTCTATATTTTTATGGAAAATTTAATAAATCATGGAAGAAGTAATACATGCTTATGTAAAGTGGAGTTTGCTCAACCTACAGGGGCAAGAAATTGACTTTTAATATCATCAGGGCTCTCTGTCCTTTTTTTAAGTAGTTGGAATTTTATCTATTATCTATTATTATAGCTTATTAAATAATCATCAAAAATAATAAATGTTCATTATAAAATTCAAAAGAAGAAAGTTTAGATAAGAATATAAAGATCATCTATAATACTCCTTCCTAGATAATCATTGTTTGCACATCTTGAAAATCCTGGTGCTCTCTCTCCTACTTTTTTTTTAAAACAGAAGTTGGATCATACCATATGTTCAAGTTTTTGCCTACCTTTTTTTTTAATGTGACACTAAGAATGTTGTGGGCATTTCCCCTGTAGCTACATTTAGCACTATATAGCATCTTTTAATGGAGAAGGCAATGGCAACCCACTCCAGTACTTTTGCCTGGAAAATCCCATGGGTGGAGGAGGCTGGTAGGCTGCAGTCTGTGGGGTTGCTCAGAGTCGGACACGACTGAGCGACTTCACTTTCACTTTTCACTTCCTGCATTGGTGAAGGAAATGGCAACCCACTCCAGTGTTCTTGCCTGGAGAATCCCAGGGACAGGGGAGCCTGGTGGGCTGCCATCTATGGGGTCACACAGAGTTGGACACGACTGAAGCGACTTAAGCAGCATCTTTTAAAAAATAGTTGCATAGTACTCCTTTGTATACATATAAATAATTCACTTAATCCCAATTTATGAATAATTTAGATTGTTTCAAATTTTCTACTATTTAATGCCTTAATGTCTTGCAGCAGGCATTCCTGTATATACATCTTTGTATATCTGTTTAATTGTTTTCTTATGACAAATTACTAGTCATAAATTTCCTGAGGAAATAGTATATTTAATTTTTTGCATTTTATGTATATTTCTAGATTTCTTTCAAAAAGATATATACCACTTTACACTCCCCTCTATCAGTTTATGAAATTAGTCATTTCCCTCCATGCTTCCCATGGCTATGAGCTTGTAAAGTAAACACAACTCTAGTAAGCTGTTAAGGCCTTTTCTGAATATGTGGTATTTTCCCACAGGTGTACTCTGACTATGAAAGCAATCCTCAGTTGCGTCAAGCCATTGAATTTGCCTGCCATCAGTTCTACATTCTACACCGCAAGCCCTTTGTGCTCCAGCTGTTTGCAAGTGTGGCCCCTCTCCTGGAGTTTCCTGTGAGTAAACTCTGTGGAAATAAATAAAGGACCAACCGAATGAGAAAAACCAAGTTTGTTTATTCAGAGCTCACTGTAGTTGTGGATTCCTGGGCTGGTTATTACAGGTTGTAGGGCAGAGTTCTGTTTTTATGTATGGCCAAGTCATTGCCCATTTCTGTTATCAGGCTCTCAGCTCTCTTCTTCAACCTATGGAATGCAAATACCCTAAATCATTTCTCTTTCAATAAGAAATTTGTCTTTTTTCAGCATTTCTCTTCAAGCCTCATTTCAGCCCCTAGGATGTAAATGACCAGTTCTCTAGTTTTTTTAATTAATAAAAGAATGGAAAATAGAAAATGATAAAAGGAAAGATTCTCAAACTTATGGTTTCCTGGGGGGAAGGGATGGTTATAGAGTTTTGGATGGATGTGTACACATTGCTACATTAAAAATGGATAACCAACAAGGTCCTACTGTATAGCACAAGGAACTCTGATCAATGTTATGAGGCAGCCTGGATGGGAGGGAAGCTTGGGAGGAGAATGGATATGTGAATACGTATGGGTGAGTCCCTTGTGCTATCCACGTAAAACTATCACAGCATTGCTAATCAGCTATACGCCAGTAAAAAAGCTTAAAAAAAAAAAAGGAAGAGTTCCTGATTCTCATTTCTATCACTGTTCAGCACTTACCCTGTTTTATTTTTATTTTTATGCAGAGTATTTATACTGTGTCACATATGTGTATTGTTTCACTAATATGTATCTCTGCCACACCCCACAGTAGAGTTTGAGCTCCATTAAAGTGAGATCTTGATCTGAGTTTTGTTTGCCTTTGCTTGATTTTACTTGTTTTGTTTGTGTGGTTTTTTGCTTTTGATTCTGTTTTGCTATAACCTCAGTGCACAGAATGATGCCTGACATACAGTAGGAATTTAATGAGGATTTGTTGTTTTCTAATGAATGAATCAAAGCCATTTTACAGAGATGGCAAGTATCTACTCTGGAGATATTTCAATAGACTATCAAATAAGAACCACAAAATTCCTAGGGTTTTCAAAATAAGCTTCTGTTTCTCAAACATATTTGATTTCATTAAGGAAATCTGGGGGGGGATGCTGAGTCCTACTCTCAAAGACCAAAGGAAACACCGGCATAAACTGTTCTGGCAGTTCACATTTCTGTATTTTCAAGAGTTTCCATAAAGATCTCTTTTGTACTGAATTAGCTTTTCCTTTTGATGCTCTTGAACTGTGGTGTTGGAGAAGACTCTTGAGAGTTCCTTGGATTGCAAGGAGATCCAACCAGTCCTTCCTGAAGGAAATCAACCCTGCATATTCATTGGAAGGACTGATGCTGAAGCTGAGAGTCCAATACTTTGGCCACCTGATTAAAGAACTGACTCATTTGAAAAGACTCTGATGCTGGGAAAGATTAAAGGCAAGAAGAGAAGGGGATGACAGAGAATGAGATGGTTGGATGGCATCAACAGCTCAATGGATATGAATTTGAGTAAACTTCAGGAGTTGGTGAAGGACAGGGAGGCCTGGTGTGCTGCAGTCTAAGGGGTCACAAAGAGTCAGACATGACTGAGTGACTGAGCAACAAGCATTTAATAGATCCTTTAAAATTAGGCACTCCATTCCAAAATCATACAGTAGCACGATTGGATGCAGAATTACATAAACTGAATACCACCTAGATAATTGTTATCAGTGGCAGTGTTTTGAAACTTGAATTCCTGATCAAACCATATTAATACTGAGATAGGAATTAATAAACTAAAATATCTCTTCTTTAAATTGAAGTATAGCTGATTTACATGTGTTAATTTCTGCTGTATAGCAGAGTGATTAAATTTTACATAAATATGCATTCTTTTTATATTCTTTTCCATTATGGTTTATCATAGGATATTGCTTATCAGTGGACAGTTAAGTTGTTTCCTTGTTTTGGCTACTCTGAATAGTGATGCTATGAACATACGGGTGCATGTGTCTTTTTGAATTAGAATTTTCTCTGGATATATGCCCAGGACTGGGTTTGTTGGGTCATTTAGTAGTCCTATTTTTAGTTTTCTAATGCTATGGACTTAACAGAAGCAGAAGATATTAAGAAGAGGTGGCAAGAATACACAGAAGAACAGTACAAAAAAGATCTTCACGACCAAGATAATCACAATGGTGTGATCACTTACCTAGAGCCAGACATCCTGGAATGTGAAGTCAAGTGGGCCTTAGAAAGTATCACTATGAACAAAGCTAGTGGAGGTGATGGAATGCCAGTTGAGCTCTCTCAAATTCTGAAAGATGATGCTGTGAAAGTGCTGCACTCAATATGCCAGCAAATGTGGAAAACTCAGCAGTAGCCACAGGACTGGAAAAGGTCAGTTTTCATTCCAATCCCAAAGAAAGGCAATGCCAAAGAATGCTCAAACTACCGCACAATTGCACTCATCTCACATGCTAGTAAAGTAATGCTCAAAATTCTCCAAGGCAGGCTTCAGCAATACACAAACTGCGAACTTCCAGATGTTCAAGCTGGTTTTAGAAAAGGCAGAGGAACCAGAGATCAAATTGCCAACATCTACTGGATCATGGAAAAAGCAAGAGAGTTCCAGAAAAACATCTATTTCCGCTTTATTGACTATGCCAAAGCCTTTGACTGTGTGGATCACAACAAACTGTGGAAAATTCTGAAAGAGATGGGAATACCAGACCACCTGACCTGTCTCTTGAGAAACCTGTATGCAGGTCAGGAAGCAACAGTTAGAAGGAACCAGAGATCAAATTGCCAACATCTACTGGATCATGGAAAAAGCAAGAGAGTTCCAGAAAAACATCTATTTCCGCTTTATTGACTATGCCAAAGCCTTTGACTGTGTGGATCACAACAAACTGTGGAAAATTCTGAAAGAGATGGGAATACCAGACCACCTGACCTGTCTCTTGAGAAACCTGTATGCAGGTCAGGAAGCAACAGTTAGAACTGGACATGGAACAACAGACTGGTTCCAAATAGGAAAAGGAGTATGTTAAGGCTGTATATTGTCACCCTGCTTATTTAACTTCTATGCAGAGTACATCATGAGAAATGCTGTGCTGGAAGAAGCACAAGCTGGAATCAAGATTGGTGGGAGAAATATCAATAACCTCAGATATGCAGATGACACCACCCTTATGGCAGAAAGTGAAGAAGAACTAAAGAGCCTCTTGATGAAAATGGAAGAGGAGAGTGAAAAAGTTGGCTTAAAGCTCAACATTCAGAAAACTAAGATCATGGCATCTGGTCCCATCACTTCATGGGAAATAGATGGGGAAACTGGTAACAGTGTCAGACTTTATTTTTTTAGGCTCCAAAATCATTGCAAATGGTGATTTCAGCCATGAAATTAAAAAACGCTTACTCCTTGGAAGGAAAGTTATGACCAACCTAGATAGCATATTGAAAAGCAGAGATATTACTTTGCCGTCAAAGGTCTGTCTAGTCAAGGCTATTGTTTTTCCAGTAGTCATGTGTGGATGTGAGAGTTGGACTGTGAAGAAAGCTGAGCGCAAAATAATTGATGCTTTTGAACTGTGGTGTTGGAGAAGACTCTTGAGAGTCCCTTGGACTGCAAGGAGATCCAACCAGTCCATTCTAAAGGAGATCAGTCCTGGATGTTCTTTGGAAGGAATGATGCTAAAACTGAAACTTCAGTACTTTGGCCACCTCATGCGAAGAGTTGGCTCATTGGAAAAGACTGATGCTGGGAGGGATTGGGGGCAGGAGGAGAAAGGGACGACCGAGGATGAGATGCTGGATGGCATTACTGACTCGATGGACGTGAGTCTGAGTGAACTCCGGAAGTTGGTGGTGGACAGGGAAGCCTGGCGTGCTATGATTCATGGGGTTGCAAAAAGTTGGACACGACTGAGCGACTGAACTGAACTGAAGGAACTTCCATACTGTCTTCCATAGTGGCTGCACCAACTTACATTCCCACTGATAATGTATAAGTGTTCCCTTTTCTCCACACCCTGTCCAGCATTTGTTATTTGTAGACTTTTCAATGATGGCCCATGACTTTTCTTTACACAGGATGCTGCCAATACTGGATCCAGCAAAGGTGTGTCAGCTCAGTGCCTGTTTGACTTACTGCAGTCCCTGGAGGGAGAGACCACTGACATCCTGGACATCTTAGAGCTGGTCAAAGCTGAGAAGCCTCTTAAGTCATTGGGTAAAAGGAAAATTTGCCTTGACATTCTTTTTCTCTTTGTAATATTTTTAGTGACTTTATACTGAATATTTTGAATTAAATGAAAACAGCAACATAAGTGCAGCTTAGTGTAAGTTAAATGAATACATTTTCCTATCCTCTTTTTCTTAAATTTCTTATAATTCTTAAAGTGTTAAGGATTCTCTACCATGAAAACTGGGAGAAATACCAACAACCTCAGATATGCAGATGGCATATGGCAGAAAATTAAGAACTAAAGAGCCTCTTGATGAAGGTGAAAGAGGATAGTGCAAAAGCTGGCTTGAAACTCAGCATTGAAAAAACCTAAGAACATGGCATCCAGTCCCATCACTTCATGGCAAATAGAAGGGGAAAAAGTGAAAACAGTGATAGATTTTATCTTCTTGGGTTCCAGAATCCTGCAGATGGTGATTGCAGCCATGAAATTAAAAGACACATGCTCCTTGGAATGAAAGCTATGACAAACCTAGACAGTATATTAAAAAGCACAGACATTACTTTGCCAACAAAAGTCCGTATTGTCAAAGCTATGATTTTTCCAGTAGTTATGTATGAGTGTGAGAGTTGGACTGTAAAGAAGGCTGAGCACCAAAGAATCGACACTTTTGGGCTGTGGTGTTGGAGAAGACTCTTGAGAATCCCTTGGACTGCAAGGAGATCCAACCAGTCCATTCTAAAGGAAATCAGTCCTGAATATTCATTGGAAAGACTGATGCTGAAGCTGAAACTCCAATACCTGATGCAAAGAACTGACTGATTTGAAAAGACCCTGATGCTGGGAAAGATTGAGGGCAGGAGAAGAAGGGGGACGACAGAGGATGAAATGGATGGCATCACCAACTCGATTGACATGAGTTTGAGCAAACTCCTGGAGTTGGTGATGAACAGGGAAGCCTGCTGTTCTATTAGATGATAGTTTTTTAATTACAAAAAAAACCACTTTTATTTGCCATATGATTATTCAAAAATAGAATAAAATTTTTTGTCCCTTAAGATGAGGAAATTGAGTGTTCACAGTTTAGGAATAAAGTCTAATGAAGAGATAACTACAAAATATCACTAGAAAGAAAATGTTAGGAGTCATAAGTTCCTCTTTATCCCTGACAGAATCCATTCTGATTGTGTGCCTTGACCTTCTGTCCCTTTAGACTTCTGCTATGGAAACGAAGACCTGACTTTCTCTATAAGTGAAGCCATTAAGCTCTGTGTTACAGTGGTGGCATATGCTCCTGAATCATTCAGAAGGTAACTGCCCGCTTTAATCTGTGCCTTGTAATAAGTAAACATGGCAAGGGAAATAAAGCTGAGTGAATGCAAAGGTTATGTTTGTTAATATTAGCCTGTAACATTCTGGCAAGTCCATTTGCAAAACTAAATGTAGGAAACGTCATAGCAGAGGTAATGAAAGCTACAGTAAATCTCATCAATTTGAAATCCCCTAATTTAGAATTTATGCAGCAGTGAAGATGTTTAGGAAATATTATCCTTATGTGTAATTGAAATTTGATTTGCTATTAATTTCTCAATAGACATTTAATCTATTTAAGAAAACTCCTTTCAGGGAAAAATAAGAACTTCTGTCACACAAACAGCAGAAAGATAAATCATGCCTATCGTTTTCCAAGAGCAGGGAGCCCAGAGGCCTCAGATGGAGAGTGTTATTCCGATTCTACGATGTTGCCTCTGATTTTTATATATATATATATATATATATATATATACATATATATATATTATATATCTATTTGTGTGTATAAATGATATGTGAAGTGAAAATCAGTCTCATCTCTCTATTAAAATAGGTCTTCTAAAGGCAGAGATAATAATTCAAATGAATCATGGATAGTTCCCTTTTAATATACATGCTTAAAAATAATTAAGTTGCATTTTTCAAAATGTTCCATTAGTCTGACTTAACCAACTCTTTGGCCTTTCCTCCTCCTCCTCAATTATGTAACATTAGGAAACTTCTTTTTAATTTCTCAATGAGATAGTCAATAATTTTTATTTGATATATAGAATTTTTCCGAGTCTGATACAGTGCTCTTTAGCTTGTATAGAGTGGTGTACTGGTGAACATTTCATGATTAGATCTCTGTATCTTTGCCAGTTTACCAATATGTAGTAATTGCTAAATACAAAATACCAGAATAACATCACTGAACTTGGTATTGGAAAGAAAGGCATGCAGTAGGCTTTCCTTTCTTTTTTTTTTTTTGGCCCTACCCTATGGCATATGGGATCTTAGTTCCCTGGCCAAGGATCAAACCCTTGCCCTTTGGCAGTGCTGGACTGCCAGGAAGTCCCAGTAGGCTTCTTGACCCGTTCTTGTTATTTAGGCTTTCCAACATGTCACTGGCTACATTTATTTCAAATGATATCTTTTACTCTGTGACTTATAATTTTACTTCCTTAAGTTTGTCTTTTGATTAACAGAGCCCTCATTTTCATATAGTCCAATGTATCACCTTTTTCCTATTTTTTAGTTCTTCTGTGTCCTCTTATGAAATCTTGGCTAACCCAAGGTTACAAACGTGTCCTCTTACAGGCCAGGTGCTTTATTGTCTTTACATTTACATTTAAGTTAACAAGTCACCTGGAATTAATTTTGGTATGGTGTAGATAAGGGTCAAAGTTTATTTTTTCTGTAGAGATATCTAATAGGCAACAGACCCAGCACCATTTATAGAAAAGACTAGACTTTCCCCATCATATTGCAGTGCCATTTTTGTTAAACATCAAATATCTGCAGGTTTGTTTTGTATTCCTTATTCTATTTCATGTATCTATTTGTCTATTCTTGAACCAATATTATACTGATCTTACGATAAGCTTAATCATAAGCCTGACATCTGGTAATATGTCTTTTTATAGCTGTGAAATTTCCATCTTTAACTATAGGAATGCTACTTGCCTTGAAGTCTGTTTTGTCTAACATTATAGTTACATCAGCATTCTTTTGGTGTTTGCTCTTATTGTAATCTTCAACATTTCTGTATACTTATATTTAACATGTCTCTTAATAGCAAAATACAGCTGAACTTTTTAATGATTCATTCTAGTAAGCAGGCATTTTTCAGACCTGCATCACAATGACTCAGACATGATTCTTGCTGTAAAAATGCTTAAGCTTTAGAAAGCCAGCCTCCTAAAGAAGAGTTTAATCTTGTCTCAAATTTGTTCCAGCTAGAAAATCACTCTTGGAAAATTACTGAATGAAAGGTCTGTTGATGATTTTGTGAGGTTCATTTCTCTACATCGAATGAATAACTCCACCTATTACTATTCTATCAGGTCAGCCAAAAAGGAAGAGTTTATAGACAAGCCCAAACGAACGTTTTGACCAACTCAATATTATGCTGTCAACCAATTGTATATACGTTAACTCTTATATCCCTTGGACTGTAGCCCACCAAGCTCCTCTGTCCATGGAATTGTCCAGGCAGAATACTGGAGTGGGTTGCATTTCCTACCCCAGGGGATCTTCCCAACCTAGGGATTGAACCTGTGTCTCTTATGTCTCCTGCATTGGCAGGTGGATTCTTTACCATTAGTGCCACCTGGGAAACCCATTGGGTGCTTAATTAATTCATTAATTAGTGTTAGTCAACATTTCCAGCAGCTTTAATTACTCTTGACATGGGTGGAGTGGGAAGGGGACTCAGATATTTTTCATCTCTCTAGAGGCTTCTCATTTCTCCATGCTCCAAAATATTAAATAGGATGTAAAATGTGGTTTGGTTTTCTTTCTGTTGATTGAAGTCTTCAGATGCTGATGGTCTTGGAAGCTTTAGTGCCATGTTACCTACAAAAGCTGAAGAGGCAGACATCACAGGTGGAGACGGTACCTGCTGCCCGAGAGGAGATTGCTGCCATGGCTGCTCTTGCAACCTCTCTGCAGGCCCTTTTGTACAGCGTGGAGGTCCTCACCAGGTAATCCCGTCAGCAGAAATGTCCACAGCCATAAACAACATGTATCCACCACAAAGAGGAAGAAAAAAAAATGATGGCTAAAATTTCTAAAACCCAGTTTTTACCCAAACTTGGGAGTTTCCCAGGTGTCTCAGTGGTAAGGAATCTGCCTGACAAACAGGAGACTTGGGTTTGATCCCTGGGTTGGGAAGATCCCCTGGAGGAGGAAATGGCAACCCACTCCAGTATTCTTGCCTGGGAAATTCCTTGGAAAGAGGAGCCTGGTGGGCTATAGTCCACAGGGTTGCAAAGAGTAAGACACAACTTAGCAACTGAGCGTGTACCCAAACTCAGCCCTTTGTGGCTAAAACTGCAAACATTCCCTGAGTTGTCTGGATAAATAGTGCTAAGTACTCTGAATAATAATAATAATGATAATAATAATTAGTAGTAGTATTGTTATTGCTAAACACACACTTGCACATAGCTTGCTGAGCTTCTCTGGCAGTTTTAACCCAGTTGTAAACAAATCTTTCATTAAAGGGCTAATTTAGTGAATGTGAAAATGTGATCCCATTTTTATTAGCTCTTATTTTATGACACAGGAAATGTCACCAATTTCAACTAAGTGTTTATATTGTTTTCCTATTTGTAAAGAGTTGGGGTTTTCTTTCTATAATGTCAGAAGCTGCATAACAGACATAAACTACAAAATTTTATTCTAATGCTTCAGTTGGTAGATTCTCCACTGGACAAGACTTATTAGTGCTGAGAGAGGGGACTGAGGGATTTGGGAATGGAAAGGTCAGTTGACACCAGGGTTCACCCTAAGCAGAGTTCCAAGAATTTAGTCCTGTCATAAGATTCTTGGGTGCAGAAACAGAAGAAGTGGCTGACCCTGGGCCCAGGGAAGGGCTGGGCTGATGAGGCCTGGGTGGCGTTTGGGGTAGTAGAGGAGGAGGGATGTCTGTGTACAAAAGATAAGGTGAGTGGGAATGGTAGATGGAGAAAACTATGTAGTGACTGGCTTCCCTTCTCCATTTTCATCTACAATTAGCTGGAAGGAGATGTTCCTCCCCAGGGGTGGAGGTGGGGAAGCCTTCTTTCTGCATTGGTGTCTTTGTTCCTCCATCCCATTTGACCATATCATTAGCCTAAAATTCTGTGATTTACTCCCATCAAAGGTACCAACTTCTTCAGCCCCATCTTGCTCAATCAGTGGGAGGACTTGCTGAAGTCTCTCAGTCACTTCCGGCAGCAAGTGAGAGGGGGCGTGAGGTTGTCATTCATTAAGTTCAATCCATATTTAGTTCCCAGTCTTGCACTACATTGCCAGCCTAGAGAAGAAGAACACAGCCCAAAGTCTTGGGTAGACTCTGTTGAAATGCCCACATGCATCTAAACTGAGAAAGTGGGAAGCTATGAAACAGGGACCCGTGACAAATTGCCTCATCCCATGAGAAACGGTCCCCAGTGCTTTGATGATGGTTTTCTGAAAGTCCAAGGAGAAACAACATCCCAAGGAAAAATACATGACTTACACTCTTGCTTCTCCACCTACCTGGGTATGTCATGAGTGCCTTCCTGAGACTAGAGAAAGAGCAGTCAATTTCCCCAAGTGCCACTTGATTCTTGCTCTTCATAATACTCAATGATGCTTTCCATTCCTTTTTATAAGGATAAGTCAATTAACTTATCCAAAATTGACTTAACCAGAATTCCACAAAGAATTATGGATGGAGCTCTGATATTTAAAATCCCATGGTCTTAAATATTCCAGTGTACTTAATATTCTTTTGATGAAGTGGAAGACTAGCCTTACTGGTTGGTTATAATTATTCACAACTAAACTGGCCTCATTGTTTTTCCAGAAAGCAAATATTTAATAAGAAGGATACCATTTCACTTTCACAGTCTTAATTTATGTAGCTCATGAAAAACAACAGTTCTATAGATAGTAACTCATAAACAAGTGTATTACAAGTGTATCAGTGTTAGTTTTCCATTGTTGCATAACATGTTACCACAAACTCAAGAGGCTTAAGACAGATAATATCACATGGCATGATTCTGTAGGTCAGAAACCTGGTGCAAGCTCAGCTGATTATTCTGCTTAGGGTCTCCCAAGGCCAAAATCAAGATGTCAGTTGGTCTGACCTCTTATTGGAAGGTTCTGGGGGAAAATCCATTTCTAAACTCATTTAAGGTTTTTGGCAGAATCCAGCTGGCAGCTTTGGGTTGGAGGTCCCTTTTCCTTTCTGACCTCAGCCAGGGGCCACTCTCTGCTTATAAGCCACTGATTTCCCTTCTCACCCAGAACCTCTAATCCTCCAGCTGACAATGGTGCCCTTGAGTCCTTCTTAGGCTTCAAATCTCTCTGCCCCTAGCAAGAGAAAGCTTTCTGCCTTTTAAGTACTGGCATGTGACTCATGTAACAAATCTGCCTGCCATGCTGGAGACAAAGGAAACACAGGTTCAGTTCCTGGGTTAGGAAGATCCCTTGGAGGAGAACATAGCAACCCACACCAGTATTTTTGCCTGGAGGATCCCATGGACAGAGGAGCCTGGCGGGCTATAGTCCATGGGGTTGTAAACAGTTGGACACACCTAAGCACGCAGGTAAGATTAGGTCTACGCAGATCATCCCCCTCTTGCCATACAATGTACCATAACCAGGAGAGTAATACCAGGCAAGAGGAAAGCCTTGGGGCCAGCTTTAAATTCTGCCCACTATAGCAAAGGCACAGAAAGAGACAGTCTGGTATTATCATTAAAGGTTCAGTTGCCAGCCACAATGAGCATATAGAAATTGAGCATAATAAAAGTAAACCTTAAAGAGTTTATATAAGCAATTGCTTTAAAAAGCCTTATCTTCCCTTCCACATCATAAATGACACAAAGGCAGTTAACCTAATACTCAGAGAAGATAAAAAATAAGAGATGATTCTTATCTATTTCTTAGCATCAAAATTACTGACTTAAATAGATATTCATTTACTCATGTCCCTGGGTAGTCTTAGGTGTAATTTTCACTGGAAAGGTTCTTTCCTTCTCTGATAGTTTTGCAGAAAAGTCGAGTGGTTGATTATGGAGTAGGTGGCCTAAATGATATGTACATTCTTTTTTTTTTTTCTTACTGTCTAGAATGGCTAGCTTCCTGGTACCTGTAGATTTGAAAAATGAATTCTTAACTTTCACTTCATCAAAACAGACTTATAAGTCTGATTTCATAAATGTCTGGTTTAGAGTCCTAATTCATTACTCAGGACCAAGAAACAAAAGACCTTAAATCTCATTGATAGACCCTTGGGAATCGATATTCCCTTTTAAGTGCCTCCCAGATAGACCCTTGGGAATCGATATTCCCTTTTAAGTGCCTCCCAGAACAAAGACAGCACCGGAGTGTGACAGCAAAGCCCAAAGTCTTTATAAGACTCTAAAACTGACTTAAAACTTGTATGAGCTGCAATAACCTGAGGATTTCATAAGTGTCTCCACTTGTGTTGTTTTGTTACTGTCATTGTTGCAGGCCCATGACGGCCCCCCAGATGAGCAGGTGTGACCAAGGTCATAAAGGGGCCACCACAGCCAACCACACCATGTCCTCTGGGGTGAATACCAGGTAATTCCCTGGCCCTATCTTCTGTGGTCTCTCAATTTCATACAACCTGAATCTCAGCCATTGGGAATGAAAAGAATCCTGAAACTAGTCAATACTGAGGGTGACACTCTCCAAAGAAAAGAAAAGAAGGTGAGAGTTTAGAGTTACAAGAAAATACTGAGACCATTTTTTAAAAATGTCACCTTCATAAATGAAGAGAAATAAGACATCTTTAAAAATGGCGTTCCTTTGTTTGTGTGAACATGCAAGATGTTCTCTGCCTCCTGGGTGGTCTTTGAACTGTTCCACTGTTGTTTCATTTGCCTTTTTGTTGGACAGAAATGAAATAATAATAACCTAGAGGTGGTTTCTCATTCCAAGGGAGTTGTGCAGAGTCAACTTTCTTTCACGTGGACAGATTTTCAGCAGACCTTTCATCCAAACTTTGACTTAGGTCCCTACCTGATGCTTTCATGGTTGTTGACTTAATCATCTTCCTTGTTTTAGTGTAACTCAAGATACTGGCTGGACTAGTTAATACTTTACCTGCTTCATTCTGCGTAGGTTAACCTCTAAATACCCTGAGACAGAAAGAAATGTTCAACTAGCTTCTTCCTTCAAGGAAGAATTTAAGACAGGGCAAATCTAAAATCAGCTTGAGAGAAAGTTCTTTTTTCCCAGTGTGGACTAGTTAGCACAATAATCATAAGGAAAAATGAAATAATTTTCTAGTCTCTCTGAAGCACATTTTAAAGTGTGTATCATTATTTTTGTAAATTCCCTGCTTATCATATATTTATGCTAAAAATGAAATAGATTTCAAACTAGTGTTGACTCAGGTCTCAGTGTCTCACATTAATTAAAAATGATTCTTTGGGTTTTGAGTAATGAGTTTAAGTGATTCTTAGGGGTTTCTCTCCTTGGAGAAAGGCATAGCAACCCACTCCAGTATCCTTGCCTGGAGAATCCCCATGGACAGAGGAGCCTGGCAGGCTACAGTCCGTGGGGTTGCAAAGAGTCAGACACAACTGAGCGGCTAAGCACAGGGGTTTCTCTAAGCAACTGAGCTATGTTCAACTAGGCTTGATGCAAGGTACACAGAGAAAGAGGGCTTCTAAAGTCTTATTGCCAATTGCTCATAAAAGGAGAAGTCTCTAGAACCGAAAGGAAGTCAGCCATGATTTCCCCTCTGGTCCTCTAAGATATAGCACATGATGTTAAAATTGTAAGTAGACTCACCTTACCTTTAACGTTTAAAAATTTCCCTCATGAGACTGCATTCCGTGAGTTTGGGTGTGTTTTTACAGTATTTGTCTTTCTACAAATTATCTGGCCATGGAACAGCTTTCCTGGCAGCTATTATTGCAGTATCTGTGATAGCTGAATGACAGATCAAGACTTTATATTTTAGAATTAGTACATGTGTTATGGTGAGCTTACTAAAACGTGTAGCCTCAAAGGCTTCTCATGAGGCAAAGCCTTTAAGAGGACCCACCGCGGGGTCCCTGTTCTCACTCTGATAGTGACTCAGACTGGGTGTCTGACTCTCAGGTACCAGGAACAAGGCGCCAAACTGCACTTCATCAGGTACAGAAAGACAACCTAACGTTTTTAAAAAAAAGATAAACACCTTTAATATTTTAGAAAGCATCTACCAGTTGTTTATTTTTACACAGAAATAATCACATAATTATATGTGACTAGATTGTCTTCTACTGTACTCTTTTTGAAGCCTTCTTTTTTTTATTCAACACTATGTCACACTCATCTTTCAAAGCCAGTAAATGTAGAGCCTTACCATCATGTGTAATGGTTGGATATGTCTGATTATAAATATACACTAATTTGTTAATCAACCTCTATTTGTGGGCTATTTAAGCTGTTTGCAACAGTTTGCAATTATAAGCAACCATGTAATGGCTAGATCCCATTGGGCAATTTGTTATTGACTGTCTTACCAAATGGCCTCTGGCTTCTCCAGGACATTGCCTTTGTTCACACTTCTTTCTTTTGAGAGGGAAGTTCTTTCTCATTTGCTTAATAGTTATTATGTCTTTAAAAAATCTTTTCCTACATGATAAAATAAAATTCACAACCCATTAAAGCATATCCTTCATCCTAGATTGCCCAATTAAATCAAGGAAAGCCTCACAACACTTGAGGGCAGTGAGTTTTAAACTTTTTTAACCATAAGCCACATTAAGTAATACATTTTAAAAAATCATGAATTAAAATGTTCTTTGGGGGGTAGAATCGCCTATATATTTTTTCTTTTTTTAATTTAATTTTTTATTTCATTTTTTACTCTTTTAAAAATTTATTTATTTTAATTGGAGAATATTAATTATTGTGTTGGTTTCTGCCATACATCAACATGAATCAGCCATAGGTATACATATGTCCCCTCCCTCTTGAGCCTACCTCCCACCTCTCACTCCATCCCGGCCCTCTAGGAAGACAACTCTGATTTTGTACTATTTAATAATTCTTGTGATGATTTGCCTTGTGAGCTGGGTTATGGTTCCATCAGGTTTCATTTCATTCATGCGTGGCATCCTAATTCTGCATAAATCCTCAGGAAGTGACTAATGTAAAGTCACTACAGTTTGGGGTGATAGTCTCTTCTGGAATGATGGACTTTCTTTATTTTTCCAATGAGTTTCTCCTTGGCCCTGCCCTGCTGCTTCATTAGCTTGGATATAATATAAGGCAGGAGTCCCCAGCCTCTGGGATCTAATGCCTGATGATCTGAGGTGAAGCTGATGTAATAATAATAGAAATGAAGTACACAATAAATGCAGTGTGCCCGAATCATACCCAAACCATTCCCTTCCCACCCTGTCTGTGGAAAAATTGCCTTCCATGAAACCGGATCCTGGTGCCACAAAGTTTGGGGACCACATCATGTTTTTCTTCAACATGATACCCTTCTTTCACAGCTGCCCTCCACACACACCTTTCCAGACTCCCAGTTAATTTTATTGCCATAATTTTTAATAATAATTTTATAATTTCCCCAGAGAAAACCTGCACTTACTGGAGGAAGGGCAGGGCCTTCCCAGGGAGGAACTGGATGAACGGATCGCTCGGGAGGAGTTCAGGCGGCTCGGGAGTCTCTGCTGAACATCTGCACAGAGTTCTACAAGCACTGCGGGCCCAGGCTGAAGATCTTGCAAAACCTGGCCGGCGAGCCGCGGGTCACTGCCTTGGAGCTGCTGGATGTGAAGTCTCACATGAGGTACCATCCTCCTTTTCTCTTCCCTGAGTGTGCACACAGCCAGGGCAGGTGAGGGGTGGGGGCGGTATGCAGGGTGATTGAGATGGGGCAGGGTCAAAACTTTTAACTGTTTGAAATTCATTGGTCTCCTTTGGTTTGGATACATGACAGATGGAGCCCTCTGGGAAAATGGATGTCAAATCCATGGAAAAGGATCTTGGCATGGACAGGGGGAGATATTCTTAAAGTCAGAAAAGCCCAGTCAATATTTGCTCCTCAATAAGAGAATGAAAGGAACTTGTGTCACCTGAGTTCTTATGGAAGTAACGTTCCTCCAAGTACTCTTTACTGCCTCAATTCTAATTTTTCATAAGAATCCAGTGTCTCCTGTCTCTTATATTGCATGGAAAGTGCACAGCTGCTTTCTGCTCCAGGACTTGCTCTGCACCTACAGTATCTGAGGACTCAGTGACAGGCCTACAGGGAAGGAGCAGTTTTAACTTACAAGCACACTCTGGTTCAGTCTGAGATTCCTTTTATACACATTGTGCATGATAGCCTTCCAGTATTTCAGAAATATCCTGGTAAAAATTCTGCACTAGTTGAGGCCAGTCATCATATAAAAATTTGTACTCCTGGAGTATCAGAGAGAGACCCCAGAATTACACCTCTGTGCACTCATATTTCCTTCTTCCTAGGGAAATGTCATTTTACTTGTTACTCAGACTATAAAGCCTGTGTCTGTATTTTCAGGTTCTTTAAAGGAACATGATTCCAGGGGATCTTCTATTTTGATTTATAACAGTTTGTAAAGGATTATAAAAATTCCTGGAAAGGAAAATTCCATGGGTAACTGGATACTCCCTTGAAGAGTTTAGTAGATCTATAAAGCTAAAGGTAGGCTTAGGTTTAGCCTTTCAGAAATAACATTGCAATTTGGCAAAACACACCAATTTCCTGATTATTGCCTCATTTTTCCCCCTAAAATTATCCCTTGAAAAGTTTAGAAAGTACTAAGTGAGGGGAAACGAGAAATGTATGAAGAACACAGGCTCTTTCTCCTCCAGACTGATTTCACACTCTCTGAGTTGTTGGCGCACACCCAGAACTCCATGGCATCACATGTGTTCACACTCCCCACTGTGCTGTGATGGGAAGAGCTTATTTTACACTGAGAATTTTAGCTCCAACACCGGGAAAGGGGAGGAAAGTTTGAAGTGTTAAGCTCCTGTTGCCATAGTAACTCAGTGCTTCAGTCAGGCTGTCTCCCCCCCTCTTCTACTGATCATGGCTTGTTGTTCAGTCACTAAGTCATTTCCAACTCTTTATGACCCCATGGACTGCAGCACCCAGTCTTCCCTGTCCTTCACTATCTCCCAGAGTTTGCTCAAACTCATGTCCATTGAGTCAGTGATGCCATCTCTCATCCTCTACATCATTTTCTCCTCCTGCCTTCAATCTTTCCTAGCATCAGGGTCTTTTCCAATAAGTCGGCTCTTCTCATTAGGTGGCCAAAATATTGGGGTTTCAGCAACAGTCCTTCCAGTGAATAACCAGAGTTGATTTCCTTTAAGATTGACTGGTTTGATCTCCTTGCTGTCCAAGGGAGGAGATCAAAGACTCTCTCAAGAGTCTTCTCCAGCACCACAGTTCGAAATCATAAATTCTTTGGCACTCAGCTTTCTTAATGGTCCAACTCTCACATCCATACATGACTGCGGGAAAAACCATAGCTTTGACTATATGGACCTTTGTCAGCAAAGGGATATCTCTCTTTCCAATATGCTGTCTAGCTTTGTCATAGCTTCTCCTTCTTCCAAGGAGTAAGTGTCTTTTACTATTGTGGCTACAGTCATCGTCCACAGTGATTTTGGAGCCCAAGAAAATAAAATCTGTCACTGTTTGTACTTTTTCCCCATCTGTGTGCCATGCGCGATCATGGCTAGCTGTCCTAAGTTATTTCACGTCACATTTCCAGAGTCAGAGACACGCTACTACCAACAGACATTTTGTGGGAAAAGATTCCTAAAAGATAGGAGAGTGAATGAAGAAAGAGAGGGGAGAGACCAAGTTGGAGAGAGAGTCATAACAATTTAGTAGCTGTCCTGTGACTTGAGGGTCTGTCTCTGCATTCTTTAAGGCATTTGGAGGGAGGGGAGCTCATGAGTCAGAGAGGCCTGGAGCTCCCTCTAGAGGTCAAACCCTGTTAAAGATTAAATGAGCTCTAGAAGGGCAAACTGTTGGCTTCATGTCTGGCACAGACCTAGGGATCCATAGATACCAAAGCTAATGAGAAAGATCCAAACACTATCCTAGACACTTGGAATGTAAAATAAACCCCTTGTCTTAACAGGATCACAGTCCAATACTGAGACCCACATAAGAATATAGAATGCTGTGTTGCAAATACTATCACATGTGAGTGTTTAGTTTATTATTGTACCAAGTACTTGAGGCAACTTAGAAAATCATATGATGCAAAAGAATACAATTTACAAATTAGAGAGTCAGAGCGATGTGAAAAGTTAGCAGGGGAATAATTTTTTAACATGGGAAATCTCTGATTTTATCATATTAGATGCTACTCATGAGCTATAAGTTTGACTTTATGCTATCAATAGGGAGACATGACCAATTGTAAAATCATAGTTTCAATAAGATAAAAACAACCAGTTTCTTGGTAAAACATCATCTTTTAAAATATGAAGAACAAGAAGTATCTCTTGGTTGATGTATGTTAAAAGGAAAGAGTAGTGTGACAGACACCATCCTCAACAACATCCCATGGTAGATAAAGGACCATTTTCCTGGGACTGGATGCCTGTCAGTGCTGAAAGTTGCATGATGTCTTAATGCAGTTCAGCAAGAGTCAACTGTATGGAGCCAGCATAAGGTCATTCTAGGGCACCATTATTTCAAGGCCTGAATCTAGAGAAATGTAAGCAAAACTTTTATAGCAGGGAATATTTAGACTAAATGCCCTCTATGCATGCAATTTCTCATAACAAACTTTCAATAAAAATGGACCTTCCTTGTTCTCTGGCCAGAGTTTACTAAGTTGTGATAGTTCCATATGCTTTGACCTTATACCAAGCAAAGGATATAATGAAGGTCTTCTTTTATAAATAAAGTATACATTTGGATATATGTGTAAGTCAGAGCTCAATATATAAGTTCTAGAATTGGGGACATATAGGTAGTACATAAATTCATAAGAATGGATGGTATCAACCAAGAAGAGAGAGTTGATTTAAAGGAAAAAAGAAATGGGATGATATAAAAGAGGATATATTTGCAAGAAGTACTTGATTTGAATCAGAGTCAAGAGGAGTGTTGAGACGATCTGTACCCCTGCGTTTGCAGAATATATGATTGATTGCAAGGCTCTCAAGAAAAACATTCTTGATTGGATAGCTTCTACCCCAAGAGAAGTTATTGCCTCATTTTCCCAAACCAAAGCTACTTAAGCAGTGGAACAGAGAACAGTAAGCTCTGCAAATGCATTTTTCCTCTCTCTCTCTCTCTACTTCCTTCCCTCCCCTGCCCTCTCTCTCCAACTTTCCCTTTTTCCCTCTCCTTCTCTATCTTAGGTTCTCAAGGTTATTCATGCAATAGTACAGCAAAGCCTGTATTAAAGGAAATTTTTGTTTTATGCTGAAACATATTCATGTTGTAACATGCCCAGGGATGAGCATTTTGGGGGGGCTCCAAAATCACTGCAGATGGTGACTGCAGCCATGAAATTAAAAGATTCTTACTCTTTGGAAGAAAAGTTATGACCAACCTAGATAGCATATTCAAAAGCAGAGACATTACTTTGCCAACAAAGGTCCGTTTAGTCAAAGTTATGGTTTTACCAGTAGTCATGTATGGGTGTGAGAGTTGGACCATAAAGGAAGCTGAGTGCTGAAAAATGGATACTTTTGAACTGTGGTGTTGGAGAAGACTCTTGAGAGTCCCTGCAAGGAGATCCAACAGTCAATCCTAAAGGAAATTAGTCCTGAATATTCATTGGAAGGGCTGATGCTGAAGCTGAAACTCCAATACTTTAGCCACCTGATTTGAAGAACTGACTCCTTGGAAAAGACTCTGATGCTGGGAAAGATTAAAGGCAGGAGGAGAAGGGTACAACAGAGGATGAGATGGTTGGATGGCATCACCGACTCTATGGACACGAGTTTGAGTAAGCTCCGGGAGTTGGTGATGGACAGGGAAGCCTGGTGTGCTGCAGTCCATGGGGCTGCAAACAGCTGGACATGACTGAGGAACTAAACTGAACAGGGATGAGAGAAAATCAGTAAATAATCCATTAAATGACTCAAATTCAACTCTAAGCATTGTGTTCAAGTTTGGAATAGACCAATATTTTCTCCTGCATTTCTTAAGTTTGCATACAAAATAATGCTTCCCAGGAAGGTGGCTCAGATAGTCAAGAATCCACCTGCCAATGTGGGAGGCCTGGGTTCAACCCCTGGGTTGGGACGACCCTCTGGAGAAGGGACTGGCAACTCTCTCCAGTATTCTTACCTGGGAAATCCCCATGGACATAGGATCCTGGTGGGCTACAGCTCATGGGGTCACAAAGAGTTGGACATGACTGAGCAAACAAAATACACAAAATAATAAGGGAAAGGAAATGCATGTAATTGATATACCCTTACCTGTCTGTCAAACAACCTGAAAAGTAAAGAATTATTTTCTGCATGACACATCTGTGAGAAGGAGATAAACAAAAGAATGTGAAGGCTGTTTAAGATAATTTCTTTAAAACACTCACACTCACACATAATTCCCAGAAGGACAATGTGTACATTCAGTCTGGAGAGATGAGTGGGAATGATAGTGTTGCCAGGGATGTATGGTTAGACTGAACTCATGCTTCCAGATGAGGCCTCATAGGAAAAATTTGAGAGAATCTGAGAACCTAATATGAGGAGAGCTTTTCACAGTATGGACCTCCAAAGATAGAATGAGCTGCCTTGTGGAACAGTGATAAATCTCCCTCCCTGGCACTTGTCAAATGGATACAATTGTAGAGCGCTCCATGTTTTGAAGGCAAGAGCTTAGCTCTGATTCCTATACCAGAGTGTCTATCAGAATCACCTAGGGCGTTGTAAAACTATAGATCTTTTAAGCATTTATCCTGTCTCTCTTGGAGTAATCATATGTAAAATAGACGACCAGTACAAGTTCGATGCATGAAGCAGGATACCCAAAGCTGGTACTCTGGGACAACCCAGAGGGATAGGATGGGGAGGAAGGTGGGAGGGGGGGTTCAAGATGAGGGGGACACATGTGTACCCATGGCTGATTCATATTGATATATGGCAAAATTATTATCCTCCAATTAAATAAATTTTTAAAAAGGAAGCTTCTTATTAACATGTTATAGTTAATATATGAATAAAAGAATGATACAGTACTACCATTGTACTACTTCTGATGAGTTAATGAATCTGTGTAGTGATCACTTGTCCCCACTGACATTATTGAGTGACAACTAGGAATCACGTGCCTCCTGATGAAAGTATACATTGCCTGTGAAGGACACATACCAGGAAGTCAAGATCTAATCTGATCTAGCTCCTGGATATAACTAACAATTGAATTAAATACAGGAGAAGTAGGATCAATTAAATGACCCCATGGAGACTCGGTCAGGAAAATTCAGTATGTGGGAAATGCTACGGGACAAAAAGCTAATTTCTCCCACAAATAAATTACTGAATGTCCAAAAAAGAGAAGAGGGGGAACCAACAAATAAGAAAGGCTTCAGAGACATATATGGGTCTAATTTTATCCAGATTTTAAAAAAATGTTTATTTACATAGTATAGGAAAATGTGCTAGAATGTTTGTAGCTCAGGGAGTCAGTGTATTGGAAGGAGGGTGATTAGCATGATGCTGTGTGAGGAAAATTCCCATGGTTGGTGGCATTCTAAGCTTATTCTTTAAATACAAAACAAAATATTTTAGGTTGGCAGAAATCGCACACTCCCTTCTGAAGCTGGCACCATACGAACCCAGACCATGGAGAGCCGTGGGCTGCGCCGCTACGTTATGGAGATGCTCCCCATCACCGACTGGAGCGCCGAGGCCGTGAGGCCGGCCCTCATCCTCATTTTAAAGAGACTGGATAGGATGTTCAACAAAATTCATAAGATGCCTACTTTGAGGTGAGGAGGCCTCCTAATCAACTGCAGGTATTGCAAGCCTCAGATTTCAAGTCTGTCAGTTTTTAAGGCGGTGGATCAATCCAGAGTTGAAGGAATGGCTCAAAAGTGTTCTGTTGGTTATATGTGCAGAGCTAATCAGGATATGAATGCATAAGTAGCCGGGTCTGTATTTTTGAGGAAATAACATATTCTTCAAAAGTATACATCTATCTTGAAAATCTATTTATTTCTTAGCTATCATGTTCCTTATCTGACACACTTAAAAAGTTCAATGTGTATCTTCAATTCCTTTTCAAATAAGGCAGGATATGCCTTATAAATTAAATAAGGACAGAAGAAAAATTAACTTGATGTTCAAAAAAATACATGTTTAACATAGTATTTTAGGTATCACTTTAGAGAAATGCAAGCTTTACAATAATCAGTAAAGCACCACCTAAAGAGATCTGAGGGTTGATAACAAATACCTAATTCAGGTGGTACTAAATCAATGTTGTTCTCACTTGATCTCCATTCTGGGGTCTGAAGTATCATTTGGTAGCCTCTCTATGAGCAGATGTCTCTGAACCCATCTACCTGGAGATCTGAACCCAGTCTGGAAATCTATAGTGGGCAAACAAATCAATTAAGAAATGCTAATAAACCCAGTAGATTGGAAATTTGAAGTTTCAATGAGACCATTTTCCGTCCTATTAAACTAAACCCGAAATAATGCAACTCTTGCCCAAGAATTTGTAGCACTTATTGCTCAATGTGCCAGAACTTTTCCAGGTTTTATCCTGTGTTCTTCTTCATTTATGCAGCCATCTGAAGCTGTTGAATTTATTTAAAAGAAATTGAAACATTTTATTCTAATAAATGTTTGACGTTTGATCCTATATTCTTTTCTACCATGATGATGGATGCCTATAAATGATTTCAAGTTTATTTTAGTAGCAAAGAAATGCCTATCCTTAAAGCACTCCTATTTTCTTTAATAGTTCCAATAGAACACTTGTCCCTACTGGCAAATGACCAAAGTTTTATACATCTTACAAAGATGTATAAAAATAACTTTTCATCTAAAGATGTTAACACCTCCATAGGCTACCTCATTTGTCATATAATTAAACCTGTCATGAAGAATAGCAGCTTCCTAAAAGTAGACTTTTGGGTTAATGTGTAGACTTGGTTAATAAGAGGCAATTTTCTTGGGGTGCAACATGTGAATTTGGGGTTGCCTTGGATTAAATTTCTTCAGGTAATCTCAGTTCAACAAAAGAAATGTTGACTGAACCTGACCTGTGGGTTACTTGTTTAACAGGGATGTCAACATATCCTCATGTATGAACATTCCTGTTTTATCATTACAGTGATTTCAATCTGGTAGGCAGTGTAAGCTTAGAAAGTATTTCCAGGATAATATTTGGAAATAGCATTGATCTCAGTAAAGCCCAACCTGTTTATTTAGGGGACCATAGAAATGACTATTTGGTCCTGAGACAATTACAGACCAGATTGTCTTTTATTTCAGAAAATCTCATGTTCATCTAATTGAGCTATGTATAGCACCTTATTTACTACCACAGAAAGTAGTCCCAAAGCATCATTTTTTAGAAGGTCAAGAAAGAACACTTTTAAAATAGACTGTTTTCCTGGAGTGAAGTCACATAAGTCTAATTAGTTATAGTCTGGTATAAAAGCTTATGAAATCAACTGTAATCTGATTTTTTTAAAAAGCATTATAAAAACACAGCCTATAGTCAGATTACTTCTGTTGTGAGGAATGACTCCTGCAGTAGGTTTCCTATAATGGTAGTCTCACACCCTTTCTCAAAGCTAAAACCAGGAAACTTGAAAGGCCACTCATTCATCTCTGTTTTTTCTTCAATAGATTTTGTCTCATTAGTGAGTGGGGCAGGAGTGCCTCTGCTGCGTTTTCAGTATCCTCTTCCTTTCCCACTGTGCTCTGTACTTTTGGAACAATATGGGTAAACTTCATCCCTTGTGAAGCACTTTTTTTGTCTCAGACACCCATCCTGTCTTAGATGGCATGAGAATCACTGTCTCATTCGCTTGTTTCAGGCAGTCTCCAGAAGGGAGCCACATTGCTAATGGCTCCTATATTGTATTCCAGGCGACAGGTTGAGTGGGAGCCTGCCAGCAATTTGATTGAAGGGGTTTGTTTGACACTTCAGAGGCAGCCAATCATATCCTTCCTGCCTCACCTTAGGTCACTGATCAATGTCTGTGTCAATCTGGTGAGTAGCCGAGTGGCAATGTTATGAAACTGTACAAAATTTAACTCTGCTATTGACTTCTCTGAGCTGAAGACTTACAGGTCAACCTACCTACTTACATACCCACCCATGAAAACAGACGGCTCAGGTGACACTGAAAATAGTGAGGTACATTTCAAGGTGGTGCGTGGGGAGATCCCTACACAGATGGGATTTTCGTGTGCTGCTTCCCACATGCTACTTTGACAATTGACCTCTTCAAGTTGCGCTGAGAGTTGAGGGCTGCCAGTTGGAGAGTGGGGTGGCGGGAGACTGTGCAATTGGCTAAAAGTTGAGGTAGTTTGGGGTGGGGGAGTTTAAAGGGCAAAGAGGATTTTTTTTTTAAGTGCAAAATGACACTATGAGTTGGCCAGTCTAGGATTTATGTGAAGAGAAAAAAAAAAAAACTTTTATCATTTATGTAATATCTAGAGTCTGATCTTGACAAGGTTTTGTACAATGTGGAAACCATGGTAGAGCATTTCATGAATAGAATCTGCCGCTTAGCTAGTTAAGCAATAAATCTGTAGCTGGAATGCCTAGTGCAAATAGAGCTCTTGCCATCATCATTGTTGTCAGTATTTACTCCATCAAAGAATGTTGACTTCATTCCTTTGAGTCCACAAGTAAGTATGCCCAGTCTCCTGATTAGATAACTTTTGATTCATCTCTCATTATTTACATAGTTAGTTATAAACAGCATTCTACAAAACCTTGGCTAAATCTGGTGTAATTATTTGATCTGACTCCAGATATTACATGCCTTCAAAAGAAGGCAGCACGAACAGATTGAAAGTAACATGCCCAACCTTCAAATTATTATTATAATTGAGATTCCCTTCCTGCAGTTGCATGAAATTGCAATAGTCAAGGCTGGTCATGTGCTCTGTTTGTATTTCAGGTGATGGGAGTGGTAGGACCCTCCAGTGTTGCTGATGGATTACCCCTTCTTCATCTCAGCCCTTATCTCTCACCACCTCTGCCCTTCAGCACAGCTGTTGTCCGGCTTGTAGCATTGCAGATACAGGTGTGACTGCCTTACCTGTTTGTCACGCTCATTACGTTGCTGGTTGAGGCACCAGATCATGGTGTTCTCTTTTATTTTTCTGCAAAGGCTGGGCAAAATCTGTGAAACAGAAGTGTAAACATCTCCAAACTTTTGCAGGTTTGGAGCTTCAGCCCTGAGCTTGATCCTAAAGTTGTGCTTCTGTAATTCTTCTTGAGATCTCAAAAATAGCAGAGTCGTTGCAGTCCTGCCACAACCTCAAGAACCACTTATATCATTTAAAACATGTGCCAAAACTTCAGGAAAATAATGGTCCACAGATAATCAGCTCACAATTGTTAATTAAAAGAGTAATATTCAAAGTCTGGTTTTAAATTATTTGCAGAAAGAACTGCAATAAAAAAATTTCAAATGTTATTACTAGACTTTGAATATCTTACTTTTTTTAATGATTGTGGGTTAAATATTATGGGTGTTTTTATCATTTTTCTCTCACTTCTTTTAGTTCCTAAAATTAAAATAGTCATTCCCAAGCACCCCCCCCAAATGTGTAGAATCCCAATTTCCCTGCTTATTTGTTTGTCACCTATTTTAAAGATGGTAAATCACCAGAAAACTCTGAGACCAATGGAAAGTATACAATTGCTGCAAGTGGATAACTGACCCATTCTTATCTGACAAACCAAGTTTGATGGTCCATCATCCAGCTAATAGGTAGATTATGGAAAAGAGATTAAGCAAGTGCTGTGGTTACTATGCAGAAAGGATACAGAGACATCCCTAAAGTGATACATTTTAACAATCTGTATACAGAGATAATTCTTTCTTTCTATATTGTCTCTTGCTTTCTGGCTGGAAGAAGGTCTCATACAGGGGTCAGATGACTTTTAAATAACTCCCAAATGGAGCAGGCGGCAAGTTCTCCTTTTCTTCTTTTTCTTTGGTCACTAAAATATTTATTGGTGGATAGACACATGGAGAAACTGAAGGGGGTAACTGAAGGGGGTTTTTTGTACTAAATGATAGGTATTAAAATTTTTCATTTGATACTCAAAATATTACTATTTTTTAGGTATATAGTTCTCAATTATATCAAGCAAATGGTAAAGTATCAATTTTGGGTGAATCTTGTATGCTGCACAGATGACAATTGCACTCCTAGTTTGCAGGTGCAGCCAGCAGGGAGTCCCTGTCTCCACCATGCTGTGTAAGAACAAACAGACTGAATGGGTGAGGGGGTCAATTAATCTTTTTTTCTATTATTGCTGCACAGGCTTTAAAAGAAGATTTCCCCTTAAGCCATGTGATCTCCCCATTCACCAATCAAGAGCGAAGGGAGGGGATGCTTTTAAATCTGCTCATCCCATTTGTGCTCACAGTAGGATCTGGAAGCAAAGGTCTGATTAATTTAACTAAAAGAAATTTATTATTGTTACTGTGTTTTCTTAAGTATCAGGCTGTTATATCTTCCTTTTCCCATGGAGATCATCATTAAACTCGATCTGAATAATTTTAATATATATCTTAGGATATCCAGCTTTTCTTTCTATTCAATTTAGCTGCCCTTGGTCAAGACTTTCTGTGCTTCACTTCTTAGAAGACATCATTTCAGAATGCTATTAACATCATTTTAACATCATTTCAGAATAGCAAAAATAGAAAGAGCATTGTTTCAGTTATGAAAATTGGACACCTGAAGTACAGTATGATATGAATTGACAGATAAATGGACTTGATAACCTATGGACACTAGGTTTAGCATAAATCCTGCCATTGTCATTAAATTTCAATATGTTTTCATTACTCTTCCTTTTGGGGGTATTTTTTCTTTTAGGAAAAGTTTATTTCAAATGTAAAGGCAATGTGTTATGAGTATTTGAACAGAAAAAAAAAAAAAGAAAAGAGATTGAAATGGTAAGCAGGAGATTTGGCTAAGAACAGGGACCCTTTGATGCTGACTGCGGAGGAGACACCCAGTACCAGGAGCTCTACTTCTGTCCGTAGGAGAAGCTGTACTTGGTGGGGAAGACACTCAAATTTTTAGGATGTTCTAGTTTGGAATTGGAAAGAGAGTTGAATTTTTCAGTGTCTAATGTGGAAAGTTTGCCTTGTGACTTGCTTTTATTCCTACTTCCTCCTTCCAAACTCTGCCCTTCAGACAGCCCATGGCTGGAACAGCCCGAGGTGCAGCTGCTACTGCAGACGGTTATTAATGTGCTCCTTCCTCCGCGGATCATCAGCACATCCAGGAGCAAGAATTTTATGTTGGAGAGCTCCCCTGCTCACTGCTCCACCCCGGGGGATGCAAGCAAAGACCTACGCAAGGAAGGGCTGGCAGAGTCCACCAGCCAAGCAGCATACTTAGGTGGGTACTTCTTTCTCTTTCAATAAATAGAGAAATAAAAATAGAAAATAGATATAGGTATAGATAGAGATATATACACAAAGACATATATATGTGTATGTACACATTGGAAGGACTGATGCTGAAGCTGAAGCTCCAATACTTTGGCCACCTGATGCGAAGAGCTGACTCATTGGAAAACACCCTGAAACTGGGAAAAATTGAGGGCAGGAAGAGAAGGGGGAGACAGAGGATGGGATGGCTGGATGGCATCACCAACTCAACAGACATGAGTTTGAGCAAACTCCGGGAGATGGTGAAGGACAAGGAAGCCTTGTGTGCTGCAGTCCGTGGGGTCGCAAAGAGTCAACAGAACTGAGCAGCTGAACAGCAAAATATGTATATATGTGTATATGTATATACATATTACTTACTTAGCTATGTTCCTCCTTGACTCAAAATGAATTTTAAAAGACCTGTATCGAGAAAGTCTTTGAAGAAACCATTTCAGCAAGTATAAAGCATCAGTCTCTACTTCTGCTTTCCTGTTACCTCTTCCCACTGCCATGACTTGAATGGTATTCCCATTGATGCCAGAAGCTACTCTTTGACTAGAATTAACTAAGCCAGGGAGAAAAGGCTACCCCTGCCACAGCACTGAGACCAAGGAGCACTGGCCATAGAAAAGCTCAAAAGGAGGAAGCTGAAAACATCTTGCCTGGCATTTTTCAGTTCACCAAAGCAGACAGAATGGTAAAAACAGGTCCTTGGAGTTTGGAGTATGTGGGAGTTTGTGGGGCAGTGGGTAGAGGTGTCTGGGCTCCATCATAAAGGGTATATTTGAAAATGATATGATTGACAATGAAAATGAAAAAAAGAGAAAAAGCCAAGGCTGTATGTGCACAGGGCCCGCCCAAGCATGGTACTTTGTTGCCAGAGGCAGGAGAATGTAGTTTTCAGATAAAATCCAGACTAGTACGGAGCTCTGCATGAGATTTGGGATTGTGCAGAGGATGTTGGAGAAAGAAGCCTTAACATGGAAGACAGGGATAGGAAGAAACACTTAACAAGTAACTTAACAAGTAACTATCTTCAGTTCTGTCCACCTTCTGCCTTTTATCTTAATTGAACTATGCTTGATTTTCAGGTGTACAACAAAGTAATTCAGTCCTGTATATATAGATATCTATTTTCTTTCATATTCTTTTCCCTTATAGGTTATTATGAAATATCTAGTAGAGTTCCCTGTGTTATACAGTACTTCCTTGTAGGTTATCTATTATATATATAGTAGTGTGTATATGTTAATCCCAAACTCCTTATTTATGCTTCTCCCTCTTTCCCTTTGGTAACCATAAATTTGTTTTTTATATCTGTGGGTCTATTTCTGTTTGTATATAAGTTCACTTATATCATTTTTTTAGATTCACATAAAAGTGATACTATATATTTGTCTTTCTCTGTCTGACTTCATTTAAAATGATCATCTCTAGGTCCATCCACATTGCTGCAAATGGCATTATTTCATTCTTTTTTATGGCAAAGTAATATTCCATTATATAAATATACCACATCTCCTTTATCCATTCACTGGTTGATTGACATTTATGTTGCCTCCATGTCTTGGCCATTATAAATGGTGCTGCAGTGAACACTGGGGTGCGTGTATCTTTTCTAATTGTGGCTTTCTCTGGATATTTGCCCAGGAGTGGGATTGTAGGATCATTCGGTAGCTCTATTTTTTTTTTTTAAAGAACCTCCATACTGTTCTCCATAGTGGCTGTACCAGTTTACATTTCTGCCTGCAATATAGGAGGGTTCCTTTTCTCCACACCCTCTCCAGCGTTTATTGTTTGTAAACTTTTGATGATGGCCATCTGACTGGTGTAAGGTAGTACCCCATGTAGTTCTGATCTGCATTTCTCCGATAGTTAGCAATGTTGAACATCTTTTCATGTGCCTTTTGGTCATCCACATGTCTTCTTTGGAGAAATGTCTATTTAGATCTTCTACCCATTTTTTGATTGTGTTGTTTGTTTTTTTCCATTTTCTGCCTTTTTAATGAAGGCACATTCTTTGGTTACTTGGCCAGGCTCCTGTACTTCTCTTTTAAATTTAGTTTTACCTTTATTTTGAGCACTTAGTGGCACTGTTTTCTATACTTTACATTATCATCACTCTAGAATCCTCACAACAGCTCAAAGAAATAAGTGTTCTCACTTTAGTAAGAGGCTAAGGCCCGGGATGATCCCTTGGAGAAGGAGATGGCAACCCAGTCCAGTATTCTTGCCTGGAGAATCCCATGGACAGAAGAGCCTGGCAGGCCACTGTCCATGGGGTTGCAAGAGTCGGATGTGACTTAGCAACTAAATGATGATGATGAAGGCACAGAAAGGTTAAGTAACTTACCTAAGTCACACTGTTTGGTGGCGGGACCAAATTTCAAATCGAATCCATCCATCACCAGAATCTCTGAGCCCTTTGTCATTCTGCTTGTTTTGGGCTGATGCCGGTGAAGGTGGAAAGCAGGAAGGCAGAAATCCAAAGAAGGCCAACAGGCACACAACAGTAGAAGTGTTACCAGGATTAGAGCAGGGTTAGAGGAATGCTACTTTTTGTCATGTGCTTGCACCATCAAGGGAGAAGAATAGAGGTGAGTAGATGGGGAAGGAAGAATCTTACCACATCTTTCTCTGTGTTATATGCCCTAGTTTTCTTCCTAGAAATGCCTGAAATAGAAGGTAATGGTGATTTCCAAGGGCTTTAAGGAGTTGGATTTCTGTGTGTCTTCTAGATGCTGAGATGGGCCTTAATACACGATGGTCAATGCCCAAGTTACCTTGACTGCCCCACGGGAGACCCTCGGGGGAGAGCTGGGGTGGCAGAGGAAGCCCCATAATCTTTGATGTCATTACAGTATTCTGGTTTATCTTGACACACTGAGAAATCTGCTTCCTAAAAATATATTTTAAAATGTAGTTTGTAACAAAGCTGCCAGAATCTGAAAGAAAAGAGATATTGTAAAAGAAATCCCATAGGGTTTAGTAATAGACATGATGAGAGGTGAGGGAGGAAGGATAGAATTTTCTCTTCTGGAAGAATCTACTCAAACACATTTATTGTTTACTCTGGGGAGCAGTTTAGAGCGGGGTCAGGAAGGGGAAGGACTCTTTTTTTTAACTTTAAGCATTTCTGCATGGATTGATTTTACTTCTAATGACAAGGATAGATTATTTCTAAGCTGAAAGGGGAAAAAAGGAAAATATTTTATCTTCAGATGTGAGTGGTATGCTGGTATTACCATAAAGCTGCTATGACAAAACTTTTAGAAAGCAAAATATTAGCTATGTATCATGTTTATAACACATTTCCCTTTCAGTTCTACAAATTGCTTCACTGTACATTTTCCAAAATAGTAGTTAAATGCACTTAATGAGATATATGTGTTCTCTTAACCAGAATCAAAACATGTCTACTATACAAATATCTGTCTTTATGTCAGAACACTCACTCAGGAGTACATTGAAGATTTTGGAAACATGGAGAAAGTGTAGAAATTTGAAAATTGTCTGATACATAAGAGGGCTGAGGATGCAGGCAGCTGGATGTGGGCAGGGTTCCTCTGAGGCACAAGTGTGCAGACTCAGCGTTCTCTTTTCCTGGTGTGAAGCGCTGAAGGTGGTCCTCGTCTGCTTTGAGAGGCAGCTCGGAAGCCAGTGGTACTGGCTGAGCCTCCAGGTGAAGGAGATGGCCCTGCGCAAGGTCGGGGGCCTGGCGCTGTGGGACTTCCTGGACTTCATCGTGCGGACCCGCATCCCCATCTTCGTGCTCCTGCGCCCTTTCATCCAGTGCAAGGTGTGCTATGTGCTTCTCCTGGGGGGGGGGCAAGCCCCGTGGACGTGCTGTTCTCCAGATTTAAGGCAGAATGACAGCAGCAGTCTGGGGGCAGATGCCATTGCTAGTCAGGAGGACCTGTTAAGATCATGCTTGATGAGAAATCAGCCCAGACAAGCATCCCTCTGGTGAATACCTTCACAGTAAGAGCCTAGTTAACATCTTAAAACGTTGCCCTGTCCCCTCTTACCCCTTCCCCAGGAAAAAAAAGATTGATCTAATAGAATGATCTGAAGAATGATCACTTGTCTTTGGTGGCACAATTGAGACCTGATCTTAAATAAATATGTTAAAAAATGAGATAGTGAAAGCATGCTTTTCCTCTGAGACCCTCAGTGTTCATCTATTCTTTTTATTCTTTTCATGCCTGATTTCTGATATCTGGAGGCCATGATTCAAAGCAGTGGATTGATTAAGTACTTCCTAAGCACTGTTCTAAGAACCTCATATGCATTACTTTATTTAATCCTCATCACCAACTATGAAATCAATACAATTATTAGCCCATTTTACAGACGGGAAAACTGAGCACCAGAAAATCTATGCCTTCCTTTCAGCTTCTGCCCAGCCAGCAGAGAACCATGAAGAGCTTTCTGCCCGACAACACATTGCTGACCAGCTAGAGCGGCGTTTCATTCCACGCCCTCTGTGTAAGAGCTCCCTCATTGCTGAGTTCAACAGTGAACTGAAAATTCTGAAAGAGGCAGTTCACAGTGGATCGGGTGAGTATGCATGGGATGGTTTGACTTCAGCTAGGAGAACAAGGAAAGCTCCTTTTTATAGGTCACTGCTCTTTCTGGAACCAAGTGTGAGTTAGCCATTTTGGTACAACTAGCATTGTTGACCCTGTCATCCTTGTCAACAATGCAAGTCAAGGGGGTATCATAAGAATTTACTTTTATTCCTTTTCTTATATATTTTTCAGTCTTTATTTTGGTAGTTCAGCTTTTTCTTGAAGACTTAGCTGGGGGAAAAACTTACTTTAATTCATACTTTATTTTCCTTTTTGAAAAGGAAAGGGGACTCACATTCATTGAGCATCTGTTATATGGTAGATTATTTCATAGATGTTATCTTGTTTAATCCACACAAATACCAGCAAAATTGTAACTGAAAATCTGCTTATAAAAAGAAGAAATGAAGATTCAATAGAAGATAAATAACTGACACAAAAAGACAGTGACACCTTTGAGAGGACTTAAAACTGGGTCTGTATGATTGAGAAAAAAGCCTTTAACTTTTCATGATTTGGAGGGAGAGAGGGTTGAATCAAAACTGATGGGCTAGGAGTTACTTTCTTTACATTATTCAAAAGATTTTCTTTGGGAATGCATTGTTTACTTTTGTAATTATATTAACTTCAAGTTACTAAGGAAGGAAAATAAATCATTTTCTGCCATTAGAGGGCAGTCATCACCTATAAGTAGAATATTCTTATACATGTGCCCTTTTGTCTTTCTAAAACCTATTGTTGGTGATGTATTAAGGACCAAATATTTGTCAGATACAATCTTGGTGAAATCTGCACAAAGCCATTCAAATGTTCTGCTTTATAATGAAATAATATGACAAAAAATCAAGGGAGGTTTTATTGTAATCTCCAGAAAAGGGGGATAAGAACACAGTATTAGTTATATATTCTGATTTTGATTGCGCAGTTCCTTTCAGACAATATGTCTATTACTCTGTGTGCTTATGTCAGGTATAAGGTACATTTCTCAGTGAAATTGATCAAATTGATATCTATAATTCAGCTCAAAATGAATCTGCATTCAGCCAGCCTTGGAAAATGAAACTGGAAAACGATGAGAGAGGCTGCAATATCAAAGCATTTTTTATTGTTAGAGATATTATGCTCCTGCAAGAAAACTATTCAATAATATCAGTGGCTGACTCTTTTTTTTTTTAAATAAAGTTTTCAAATCTGTTTGCTATGTATGTATGTGAAAGTCGCTCAGTCTTGTCTGACTCTTTGTGACCCTATGGACTATAGCCCACCAGACTTCTCCATCCATGGGATTTTCCAGGCAAGAATGCTAGAGTGGGTTGCCCTTTTCTTCTCTGGGGATCTTCCCAACCCAGGAATCGAACCCCAGGACTCCCACATTGCAGGCAGACTCTTTACTGTCTGAGCCACCAGGGAAGCCCTTTGTCTTAAAGGTCATCTATCTGGGACACACTATTTAAATGACCTTTCTTTTAAAAAATACAAGCTGTGAGGGAAGAGTTTGAAGCTAGCATTTGTTTTCTTCCAAGCACCTGGGAGTTCCCTGGTTGTCCAGTGGTTAAGACTCATGGCTTCCAATGGGCATGGGTTCAATCTCTGGTCAGGGAACTAAAATCCCACATGCTATATACTGCGCACCCCCTCCACCCCACCCAAAAAAGATCCTCACTATGGATTTTCTTTGGTCTCTCAACCTCGCTAGCTTACCAAGGAAAGACGTCCATCAGCACCGTGGGCACCTCCACCTCTGCTTACCGCCTGAGCCTGGCCACCATGTCCCGCTCCAACACGGGTACTGGCACTGTCTGGGAGCAGGAGAGCGAGCCATCCCAGCAGGCTTCTCAGGACACCTTGAGTCGAACTGATGAGGAGGATGAGGAAGTAGGTCACCTGCAGCATCTGGGGTGGGGAGGTGGTGGGCTCATGTGTGACACAGCTTGGACATGCAAATGAGGACTTGGGTGGATTTCTGCCCTTCTGATCGTTTGCAGTTCTGATCCCCTGGTCATTTTCACAAAAAGGAGTTAAAATGGTATTGCAACCGATCCCATGATTTCTTATGCCTGCTTTTCTATAAATTCCTTGATATCCTTGGTCATTTGGTAGGATTTTAGGCAAAAAGTAAATCTTTAATGACCCCTAAATTTTCTTTGAGTTTATGCATTCAACCTTTCCACTAACCCATTTAAATTGTGGTTAAGGAACTAAGGGGAGCATTTATTCTCCTTTTTCTTGGCCAATCTTGTTTAGAAGATCAATCAGCACTTAGGTGACACAGGACGTCTCTGGTGGTCCAGTGGTTAAGACTTTGCACTTCCAATGCAGGGGCAAGAGTTCCATCCCTGGTCAGGGAACTAAGAGCCCATGTGCCATGTGGCAGAGCCAAAACATTTCTTTAAAAAACAGCACTCACGTGACCTGACAGTAAAGAAAAGTGAGCAAGGCATATGCTCACAACTCAGAAAAAAAATCGTTGGCAATATGGTCTAGAATGTAAACCCAGTGGACTGTCTTGAGGGCATACAACCCAATTAAGTGTTACCAGTCACTGAGGCAGCCCAATTGTGTTTTAAAGATACTCTGATATAACCTATAAAATGTGCAGTCTATGCCTTAAGAAAATAAAATCTAGACTTTTACTCAAAGCCCCTCTGTACCAAACAACAACAAAAAGCCCCACTCTGAAGTAAATTAGAGTCAAGGTTAGAATTTTAATTAACTAAGATGAATGAAAGTTCTTTAATACCCTGCTACGGTTGGAAGTGTAAGAGAGGGAAAGAAGTAACTACTTTATCAAACCACGTGTCAGTAGTATTTCCAGATTTAGCTTCAGTGTTAAATAGATAACAAAGTGATAATCATATTGTCCTATACCTAACTTCCAGACATATTTGTTTCTAAACATTTCTCATGGAAATAATTCTAAAATTGTAATTAGGGAAATCTTGAAAGATCTTGACCAAAACAACAAAGTGAGAGAAACAAGGATTAGCAGTTCAAATATTCATTATAAGTCCTAGCAATAGTCCAGAACTTAAAGTAATATCTATTTTTCTTTAATGGTTGAAATAGTCTCTCCCAGAAATTTTTTTAAATGCTAGTAAATAACAAACTCTCTTTAATAGAGTTAAATGTATTTTGCAGGTGACCTTTTGAATTAGAGGATGACCAAGCCAGTAGGGAGGAAGTAGGGAAGAAAAGTTTAGTACAGAAGACATAAACAGAGATAGCACTGACCAAAGGCCAACGTTAATACACTAATACACTGACGTGTATGCAAGTTTTTGTTAATCTTTCTGCTCTTAAAATCATACCTGTCCCAATGACAATATGATGTGGGTGTATATTAATTTATGAAATACAGTATGAAAGCTAGAGTGTTAACACCTTTGAATTAAACAAATTTTCCATTCAGCAATCAAACCTGTATTAAGACCTAGCAGGAACAAGATGAGGAACAAGAAGTATGAGAAGGATATATTCTCTGCTGTCTAAAATCTTAGAGTTTTCTAGAGGAGATAACAGACATTTTTTGAGAAAGAATGCCTAACAAAAGAGTGAATGACACAACGTTGTAAATCAACTATACTTCAATAAAATAAATAAATTTTTAATAAAAGAATGGAAGGCAATGCATATAATCACCAAAAAAGTATTGAAGAAGTAAATGTTAAGTGATATGAGTTTGAATAAGAGGGGGAAAAATTACTGGAATCCCAGAAAGGTCTTAGTAAAAATAGCTCAATCTATCCTACCACATTTTTTCATGTTTTTTAAGGCATATTTGATTATACTCTACTCTCTGAACACACCTAAAAAGGAAATACCATTCTGTAACAAGAATCAACTTCAAGTCAGTTGTTATGTAGCAAATTAAAAATTTTCAGGACTTTATATACTCATCTCTGGGTTTGAAATAAACTTTCTGGAAATGTGACCACTTAGGATATTTTAAGTAAGTGATGTCAGATTACATGGTAGTAAAAGTTCACCAAAATTCTAGGTTAGTCAAGATATGTTTCTTGTTCAATGGCAAACAATATTAGCTCACTTAGAATGAGATCGTCTCGTCACAAATACTCTACTAAAGTTAATTTTCATATGGATTTGAATACATAAATTTCAGTTTCTCTGGAGAAAATAAGTGCTTCTAATTTTAAAATTAGATTAAAACAAGCATTTATTTCTGAACTTTATAGATTTTTAAATATTTTTCAGAAAAAAATACCTGAAATAGTCTTCCCCTCAGCAGTCTAAAAATCATGAAATGTCCTGAGTGTAGTGTTTGAAAGTCAAACGTGCTTTATTTGTTCAATAACACAGTCCCTTACTGAACTATTTCTGGAATGTTTAAAATGTTGTAGTCCAGCTTTTCTGAGATCTTTAATTTGCCAATGCCCCTTGATTTTTACAAATAAGCTGCTTGTAGAAATGGACAAGAAATTTACGTTTATTTCATGAAAGCTGTTCGAGGGTGGGAGATGTGTAGATGTGAAGAACTATCCTTCACCCTTTGTGCAGATTAAAAACTCAGTAAGGATACATTCACGATGTTTCATTGATGCTGTTTCCCTCAACCAAATGAAGTAGTCACTTTAACTCAAAGTTCTCATAACGTTCATATTCTCAAAAATGGCAATGTTCAGTGACACTGAAGGCTCAGCTATTAAAGTCTCTGGTTATATAAAAGCAGTGAAAATGTTTCTTAAGCTCCCAAAGGTCTTAGTTTTGAATCTGTACCAAGGGACGAATGATAATCTAACTTTAGATATTGTCGTAAGGTTGTATTCTGGTCAAGGATGGAACCGAAGTACAAAGCTGGCCTGGGTTTCCTGGTCAGCATGGTGAGTTCCTAACGCTCTCTTCTCGGGCCCTTTCAGACGATTCTGTCAGCATGCCCAGTGTGGTAAGTGAACAAGAAGCTTACCTCCTGAGCACCATTGGAAGAGGCGGTTCTCCAGCCATGTCTCCAGCATGTCTGCACCTCAGGCTGAGGTGGGCATGTTACCCAGCCAAAGGTAAACAGCCCTGGATATGTCATACTCCACATGTGGGGGCAAAGGTATAAATTCTGAAAACTCACTCCTGTTACACTAAAAAGGGCCTAAAGAGAAGCAAACAATCCATTTTTTTTTTTTAAGTAGACCATTCAAACAAATTTTCAACAAGGTTTGCACAAACAATTTGTAGCATTTTTCTAAGTCAGGCAAGTTGAGGGGATCTCAATTTCTGATCCATTGTTTCTCCTTAACATTGTTCTGTAAATAGATATGTGCTCCTCTTTCATGGTCTTCTTTCAGATGACATTCTTGTATTTCATATATATTATCAGCTAAGCTAATAATGGGTACCTGCTAAGTGTATAGGACTGGCTTGATATATTTGGTAGTTTAGACTTCTGATATGTCACCAGTATTTAGTTGGAGATAGTGATGCTTAACAAAGTGAAAAAAGACCTATGCCAGTAGGTGTGACCTTGGGCAGGTCATTTAACAAGAGCCCACAGTTTTCTCCTCTGTGAAATGAGAGGTTAGCTAAAATCTGTCTTTAAGGTAACTTCTCTAATTTTATGATTCCATAATTGGACTCCTTAAAACATTTTCTTTGGTGCTCTCTAACCTCTAAGAATATAGATTTGAAACTTTATACATATAGTTTACCGTTTATATGGTAATACATAAAATGATCTGACATAAGAAATAAAACTATGTATTTCAAAGTCAGGACTTTTACTTCAGGAACTGAATTCTTTCAAAGAATCAGTCTTATGCTTTCATCTAGTTTATTGTTCACTCTTATTACCTATGGAGTTATTGTGGTATAACTTATACATGGAGAATAAGAACAATCAGGAGACATTCTTGTGCTCAGATAAATTTAGTTTACATGGAGAAATAATTACTTTGTACCTAAATCCTTTAGCCTATCATTCCTGAACTGTACAGATGAAATAAAATTTGTGAAATAAGCCAAGTTTTGCAGAATATTTTTAAAATGGAGGAAATGATAAAATATTAATAATTAAATTATATACTTGTAAAAAAAGCATTATTTATATACTATGAAGTTATAAAAATTGGTAATATAAAAGTATTATTATCATTGAAAGATACTGCTTTACCTACTGATAATTTATCTTTGATAAGGAAGTCTTATAAATAAAATATACAAAAAAAGAGAGCCAAATTATAAAATTTCAAAAAAAAAGATGTAAAGTCATACAAGCAGTTAATACTGGTACATTGTGATTTATTTTTAATTCCTAGAAATATGCAAACTTTATTGAGAATAAACAAAACTTTATGTAAAAGTTTTTATTTAAATTTTAAGAAGAGATTCTTTTTGGTTATTTACATAACATAACCAGGCCATCAAATCCCTTCGTACATATCCATTAAGGAGTTATCTCATTTCTGGGGAGAAAATTTGTTCTATTATGGATAGACCAGAAACCCAGAAAAATAATATAGCTAAACCCTTTGGGCTTGAGTCCTGCTTGGGAGGGCTAGCAAAGGTAATGATGTATCTCTCTGTTAGGGAAAGCCTCTTTCTGGGGATGGATGCTATTTTTACAGTATAGGGGAACAACAATTCTCTAGAGGCAGGCACTCCACTTTGCTAAAGAGTTTAATTCCATCCATTTTAACAACTATTTATTGAGTGCTACATGGACACTTAGCTCAGAGCTGGGCACTGAAGGAAAGAGAGAGAAAGTATGTATGATGTAGTTTCTGTTCACAAATCCCCAAATCACCCAAATAAATCAGCACCCAAATAAATCAGTAAACTATTTAATTATTATTTCACCAACCTGACAGGTTTCTTCTTTTGGCATTTACAATTCAGTCACTAGAGGATGGAGTGAGGAGGTGAATGCAAGTTCCATGTGAATATACCAGGGTTGTCTTCCTTCTATTCGTTCACTTCCTTTTTCACTGCAAAATTAGCAGGAGCAATCAGGTTCTTTCTTTGCTTTTCTTAATGGCATCACTCCAAGAGTTGGGTTGTGACAGTTCATGGTAAGTGGTTTCTGTGTGATCAGGTCACAACTCACAAGAAAGAAGCAGGATCCTGGTCAATGAAACATTATATGAACAAGAAAGGTGAAGTCATAGCCACCCAGTCAAATGGTTATCAAAGAAATGATAGTTTCATCTTCTACAGACTCATTCCGCAATGTGTTCCAGAGCTCCTGTGTCCATTTGGAGCTTATCACAAGTCCCAAATCCTGACCAGTAAACAGATCACTCCTCTGAGAGTCATATCCACCCAAAGGCCTCCCTTCCCCATTGCCTTGAGTCCTATGTCTCGACCAACCCAGCACAAGGTGAAATGGTTGACTGTCTCCTTTTCCTTCCTTGTTCTGTTAAATTTATTTATTTATTTTTGGTTCTTAGAAGCAGAAAAGTGCATGCCTTTTTTTTTTTTTTTTTTCTTTTATTTCTTTGCATTTTCTTTCCCTAAATGCTTCATCTCCCTACCCCTCCTGCAGTGAACCTAATGTCCTCGATGACTCCCAGGGCCTGGCCGCCGAGGGCAGCCTCTCTAGGTACAGTGTCAATGCTACCTGTGTATTGGTGTCTGTGCTGGGAAACAAGCTGTTCCCTGTCTCCTCCGTCTCTCTGTCTCTCTGTCTCCTCTCGCCCCGTCTTGATATCGATTTCCATTCCTTGCCCTTTGTTGCTCATAAACACACGAGCCTGGAAGTCAAAGGTGTAGCCTCTTTCATTTTTCAGCTTCAGAGCTCCATCACAAATGGCCTAAAATGTTTACTTAAAAAAAAAAAATCCCTGGAGTTCTTCTAGGGGTTTATCCCATGGACCATCTCAAGAGTTTGATATACAAAATGTTAAATTTATCCCAGCTAAACATTCCCTCTCATGCTGATAGTCTTTAAGAATTTTTTTTTTTCTCAAAAGCCTTTTAATACAACTCCCCATCATTAGGAAGCCCCAATCTAGACAAATCTTCCAGCCAATACCATGAGTGATGAAAACAGTGATGCTATAATAGAATACCAATGTCAATATGATTTATATAATTCCCTCTCTTTGGTGCATGCAATGTGACAGGCTGTTATGATAGCTTATTCAAACAATGTTTATATAAAGAATGTCTGTCTCAGTGCTAAGATGACTCCCAAATTTGCCATGAAATATCAGATACAAACATCTCTTGGTAAGAGGCTTCTCATGATGCAAACAATATAATGGTTTGGCTATTGGTTTAAAGCTTCAGAAAGGGGGCCTGCACCTTTAACACTCAGATAAACCACGTCAAACATTCCTAATCTTGTGCTGTTGATTCACACCTCTCAACTAATCCTCATTAGGGGTAATGCTTCTTGTTCATGCTAAGAGTACCTTTGTTTCATCTCAAGAGAAAATATTCCCTTTCAGGTTTGCATTATATAGTGAGTGCTCCCTTGTTTATTGCTGTATCACAAAGATGAGGAAATGTTGAGAGGCTGTTCCTGTGAAAGACTGTCCTTTTTTTATTTTTTGCATCTTGTTCAGATTTCACATTTTCTTTCGCAACTGAAAATGGGAAATTTACTGCATCATCAGGTGTATCTTTTTTTTTTTTTTTAACTGGCCTCATAATTCATGACATTCATTTGTGTTTGCAAGCCCCTGCCTGGATAGATCAGTCTCTTATTGGTGGTAAATGAGGAAGTGCTGCAGAGTGCAGGCTTAATTCCATTATTGAGAACTTCGAGGACAGGGAAGAACAGAGTAGTTCTTAAGGTGGTTTCCTTCATTGTTCATAGTATTGGAAGAGCTCTGAACCCAGCCTAGCACCATGACCACTGGTTTCTAAGCATTTATTTGTTTAATGCTTAATATTACATACAAGACAGGAGAATCTAGCTAGGAAGATGATTTCAATGTCTTACAGTAGAAAGTATTAAATCAGACTTTGTCCCAGATCTTTTCTAACTAGGCCAAATTCTATTCTTACTGAATAAAATACTAGTCTGGGGTTGGTGAGAGAAGACAAGAGTTTGAGTTAATTTTTATAAATTCTCCCAAGGCTTGGCCCTCTTTGTCAGGCTTAGGGTTCAAACGGACTACTCTGGAGTTGTCTAAACCAATCCAATCTGCCTTTGGTCCAGTGTAGATTGGAATAAACCCCAAGTTCTTGCTATTTGAGGGTGGTTCAGAGCCAACGCTATAGGTTTTATCCAGAGATGAATTAGTCAATCATGTGAGTTCTTTGATGACTGTTTTGGATCAACTTTTGTTGATCTGTTGTTCCCGTAATTGGTGTGTTTGAGTTCTGGATGCCAGTCACCCTGATTGATTAGTGATCATTAAGAAACCAGAAAATGAAGCACTCACTTTGGATTCTAAAAAGTTCCACGAGTGCAGAGGCATCCCGACAGCCGTAGCACACCCACCTTTGCCGTACACTGCAAGTCATCTCTCTCAAACGCCACCATGTCACCAAGTTCTCTTTGGAGGAGAGGAGCTTTTGGCATTACTAAGAGGTGGGTTTATAAAATAGGATATATACTTTTAATATTTGGTTTCCAGGCTTTCTTATTTTTGGCATGAAACTTCTTTATGGTGCAGATTCTTAAGGTGCTAAAGAAGCAGTAAGATATTAACTATGTAAATTACATTTAGCACACACCTGAGCCCTCAACTAAGGAAAACCTGACTCGAAAGCTTAAAGAATATCAGGAAACATGCCTAACAGAAAGTAATAGACCCTGCTGCTCACCCCAATCCCACATTTTGATAAACTTTGTGGGGATTTGCTTTTGAAAGAAGCACTTGTTTTAGGCAATTTTGTCCAAAGCCTAAATGAGGAAGTCTCCAGGATAATAGTATAACCTGATAAATAGGTGGAAACCAATAAAAACTTTTCAGACCTTTAGAAAATTTCTTCCAGGAATTTTTTAATGTGTGCTAACTGGTTTCTTTTTTTCTTTTTTTCTTTTGGAACTAATAAATTAAAATAGTATGTATATCATGGAAGAATTCTCTTCTTTAAGAGTTTTGCTCTTAGAAATACAGAAACTAAAGATCTTCCCTCCCTGTGCCCACCCCCAATACACACACCATGGGCCATATTTCTCTCTCCAGAAGAATATAAACATGCCAAATGTTATTGAAGCACTTAAGCCTGGAAGTTTATACTTGAGAATTAAATTTTGTTTGGACATGTTAGAACATTTTGAAAGGCAGGAATTGACAATCAACTCTAGCTTAAAAAAAAAAAGAGAAGAGATTACAATGCTATTTGATTCCATAAGGGTAATTTTAATCACAGTGGAAAATAAGAATGTGACTCAAGTTTGAACAAGATAGATAGTCTGCATGAAACAAAATAAAAATAATCTATCCATCTCATGATCATCCACATTTCCAAACTATGAAAATTTGGCAAGTACACCCAAATAGGAAAGATTAAAACAACCTTGTTACGGAGTTGAGAATTAATAACTTAAAAAATATCTGTTTATCTGCTGTGATACACAGGGAAGTGTACTTTCCCGGTGTTAAATCAGTTCTTACAGGAGAACTAAGATCGAGATCCTTCCCTTTTTTGTCTGAATTCCAGTCTCTAAATGCTGTGGCATTTGAAATACATTTTCTTAGATGTTATGGAGGCTAAGTAAACTGTAAATGCTAATCTTGTACTGGGAAAGGGGAGAGTAGGGTTTTGTCTACTGTTTATGTCCCTGTTTCCTGTAAATGCCTTATGGCTCCTTCAGTACCGGCTTCATGCCTTCCTCAGCACAAGGCAATCACCTGGTGAAAATGGCTATGCTGTGTGCCTTCTCTTCCTGCTCCAGATTTCTCTAACCATATTACAATTAAAACTAAAAGTATAGATAAAAGCAATGAAAATACAAATTCATTTCCTATATACTACTTTCACCCAGTACTTTTACTTAAAACTTTTATTTTGAAATCTATTTCTATGTTGAAATTTACTTTTTTTGTACTTTGAGATGAGTGACAGAAATTTTTATTGCATTACTGAATGCAATAAAACTGCCTTTTGTTCCCTATCCTTTAAGAAATACCATTAGATATGTATTTCATTAGGATATGCATACATATTAATGTATATGGCGCTTCCCCGGTGGCTCGGGTGTAAAAATCCACCCACAATGCAAAAGAGTTGGACACGACTTAGCAACTAAACAACATATTTATACACTCCAAGTCTTCATGCTGAAATGAGAGAAAAGAAATCATTTGTGCCATTGTCTTCTAACATTGTCTAAATTTTTCTAGCTTATCAATTACTTTCTTGCATTTTGAGTAAGGTCTTTGGTTTTTGTAGACAGTTGACTCATACCAGTTCTGCCAAGACCCATATTTACTTCACTAAAATCCAGATTGTTTGCCAGAGTAATATTGCTTAGTGACTCAGAAACACCACGGATGATTTAACTTCAATTTAGAAAGTTTTGTTTGCTCTTATACTTATGGTTTTACCTTTTATTTGACAAAACAGTGGAAATCAGCCATTTCTCATTCCGAAGATTAAAATTTTTAGGGAATCGGTTTCCTCTAGAGAGGTGCTTAGGGCAGACACCATGGTCTTCTGGTTGGTGTTATATTGCACACCTGATAGTCACATATCACAAATCCTGCACATGACAGAAATATTACATGACATGGGGAGAACTAAATTGAAACCACATTTTATATGCAACTCCAATTTAATATAGACCAAAAATTACTTCTGTGTGCATTACTTCTATTATTAATTTCTCTATTTGTTTATTACTAAAGTATCCTCTGCACACAGTTAAGCCAGACTTTGATGTTCCAAATATAAACATGTTAGCGTCATATTTTAAAGGAGAATATATTAGCTGAGCTGTATTTCCAAGGGAATGTTCTATAATTTAATCATTGATATGTGCATTTATTGAAACACTAACTGTATCATTTATATAAAGCAACTAAATACTAAATCTATAAACCTGACCCATTTCTTAGATTAAACCTCTCTATCCATAGAGAAACTTTGATGCTTTTGATTCTTCCTTAGAATAATCATCGTGAAATTTACCATTATCTTTTGGCATTTAACACTCCCTAAGTGACATGTATTTCTTTTCTTGCACCATTTTTTTCTCACAATCTCAGATTTACTGAATAAAAGTGAAACAAGCGGACTGCCTCTATTGCATTTTCTCTACCCAATTATTTTTAAGACTTTTTATTACTTCCTTCCTTCTGGTGTTCTAGAAGCAATAAACTCATTACAGATCTAAAACAATGAAGCATACTATGTTACATCACTTTTCATGTTCAAACCATTTTACATTGACTAACTTCTTTTCTCTACCTTAATGGGAGGTAGATGGTAAGTATTAACCTCCCTTTACGGCCAAGGGAACTGAGGTAACATATAGATGTCAATGAAGAATCCATTCCAGTGAAAGCTTTGCTTGGTATTTGGGAAAAACTTGTTTCTACTTTTGTGCATATGGTAATTGAATACTCACTCTTTCCAGTTTAAGACACATATTAAAATGTATAATTAATAAGGAGATGTCATTTCAAACATGCCGGCAACTTAGTCTATATTGCTTATCAGAATTTATTGCATTGTTCCTTTGAGGTAATTTTCCATCTACATAGAAAGGTCATTTATGGTACAAGGTTATATATGTATAAAAACAATGTACATTGATCTTTTTGAACTTGATATTTAGGAGAATAAGAAAGTCTAAAAAAAACCTGTTTTTAAAACTCTTTATGGAATTTCATGTATCCCAAATGGCCTAATTATTTCAGAAAAACTATGATAAACTCCATTTGGGAATCATTGATTTTTCTTCCAGTGGAAATATGAGTAAGACTTTTAAAAAATGACATGTGACTGTGTCAACCATGTAATGATTAACTATAGGGGAAACGTCTGGTTGTCCATCTTGCCACCGACTTCTCTCCCTACAACTGCAGGGAGATTTTGTTTACGGAGCTCATTTTTTTTTTTTAATGGCAATGAATGCATACAGTCTTTTCCTTTTCATGGACAGTTGCTGACGCTGCATTCCTCTGTGGAATATTTTACTGTAAAAACTATTTGCAGATGACTCTCCTTTCGCAAAGGCAAAGCCAAAATTAATTAATCACATTGGCATCAGCACAGGATTACAATGTTCTCTGGGGCACAGTATATTTCTTTTTTTCACCTCCACTTCCATTATAAATCCCTATTATACATGCATGCAGAATGAAAAAGGATCATGGGTCCATGACAGTGTTTTCAGCTTCACCCAATACTAAAATAGGGACCACTGCTGGTAGCCATTTTTGCATATAAAAGACACACATACACAGTAAATTTGGGAGGAGCAGGTTGTTACTTTTACAAATTGTGTGCTATATTTGGGTGTAGCTATTCGATATTAATTAAGCTACTAAGTTGTAATGATAGCTTAATTACTTTGCCAGCCTTATAAATCTAAAATCATTTTTAAAGACATTTTCATTGTCTACCTATGTGACTATTTACTCAGTCACAGAGACTTCAGGCTGCAAACATGTGTTGAATGTGACCCTTCACCCAAATGGATTCTGTGTCTGATGTGTTTGATATTTGTCCATCTTATTTCCATGTAAATTGAAATATTTTAAGAGGTGTTCCCATCCATGTGATAGAGTTGTTCGTGTTTGTTCGTCACCACCTTTCTCCTTACCCTTGAAAAAAAAATTGAGATTAGCATATGACGTGTTAAACCTTTTGGTGGCTTCTAAACCAGGGGTGTGCTCGAATCAATGTTTTGCTGAATGACAGACTGGCATCAGTGATTGAAAACAGAATCTCAATTTTGGCAGCTTGGGGCTACAAGGCCTCATGTCCTCCTTCCTAAACCTGTGAAAATTCCCACCCCAGGGGTTCTTTCCTAACCCTCCTTCAAAGATGATGGTATCTTTGAAGTGACTGTTTCCTGTAAGCGATTTTGACTAACACCCACCAGAAGATTGTCTAATTTGCCTGCTCCAGACACGCTAACACTGGTGATGCTCTTGACAGGGTGGCAAGTGTGCAGAGTGAACCTGGCCAACAGAACCTTCTCATTCAGCAGCCACTGGGGAGGAAGAGAGGCCTGAGGCAGGTAAGCAACCCTGCAAGGGCAGGGGAGACATCTATGAAAGGGCAGTCTATTCAATTTTTAATGTATACTAAAATTCTATTTTATGTGTATTAAGACTCTATTTTACCTGAAATATTTATTCCCTACCTGAAATAAGCAGTACAGAGCAACTTTAAAACATGGTAAGTGCTTGGGCAAAGTGGAGAGTTTGGGGCTTCTGTTTTTAGCTCTGAATCTTATTAGCAAACCTGGTTATTTGGTGAAATAAGTGGGCTTATATTTTTATTTGCTCCCTATCCAGAAACTATTGCCAGTCAAACTAGTGACCATGGAAGATTTGTTATAAAGTTCATTGAAGGCCTCTTTCTGTAGAGAGGCAGAGACAGTCATCCTTTCTTCCTCATTTCAAGATTAATGATTCTATTTAAAACTGAAATTGAAGTAAAGATTATCCTTAAAACTTTCCTTTGGTAGGGCGGGTTTCCTTTATGTTACCATCTAAATAAAAATCTAAATGAGGCTTTGTGCTGTGGCTTTGATGGGAACATCCCAGCACTGATTGGGAGGCTGGGCATTTTCCCAGAATCTGGGGTGTTTTTCATCAGTCTTTCCTTCAAAGTTAGAATATATTCAGCTACAGCTTTTAGAGGAGCAAAGGCTGACTGGTAAGCAAACATTGCTAATTTTGTATCCTGAAATTCTTACTATGACTATTTTAATTTATATTAATGTTCTTAAGCTATCTACAGGGGTAATAATTGTTAAGATAGAATATAGGATTGGTTAAAGGGGATGCCAGAATTATATAGTACTTGTGTTTAAATATGTAGGAAGAAGTTTATTTTATTGGCTAAGAATGTAAGGAACTCCACAGAGACCCTCAAAGAAGAGAACCAACCATAGAACCCTCTGAATTCAGTCTTTCCTCCCAGCAGGTAGATCCTTCCTGCTAGCTTTTTCTTCTGCCTATTCCCTTTAGCTAAGGCGTCCTCTACTGTCACGTCAGAAGACTCAGACTGAACCTAGAAACCGCCACGGGGCTCGGCTGTCAACCACCCGCAGGAGCATTCAACCTAAGACAAAGCCATCGGTGAGGCCTCATGTGTCCCTCTGGGTAGACATTGACACAAGGCCCACTGCCCTGCCACACAGTGGGGAAGGCCTTCAGAGACTGAGTCATGCAGATAAACACACCTTTGGAAGCCACTAGGAAAAGGGAAGAAGTTTCCCAGGAAACTTGAGTGCCTTTTTTTTCTCTCACCTTCCTCAATCCCATCTCTCTCCTCATGCACCTAGGTAAATGAATAATTCCCTTGTCTTTGGGAATTGTCTATACAAAAGTCTTTATACGCTTTGGTATGAAAAAACTAAGACATATTTAATAATTAAAATTACTATTGAGGGCTTCCCTGAGGTTCCATGGTTAAGAATCTGCCTGCCAGATGCAGGGGACACAGGTTTAATCCCTGGTCCGGGAAGTCCAAGTTGAACCACAAATGCTATGAAATTTGATGATAGAAGGTTGTGTTTTATTTACCCAAGTCAGGAACTGGGTTTGTTATATGTCTTACCAAAGACAAGGGCATGATGAGTAATAGGAACTTTTAATTCCTGTTGGCAGTTGTTATGAGCGATGACCAAGTTCACTTAATGCTGTGTATTGACCTTGTTTTCATGGAAAAATAATTTATGCAGAAAGGTTGTTTTATGTAAAAATGATTTTTCTACTCATGTGCTACTGTTTGTAAGAAGTGAAGTGAAGTGAAGTGTTAGTTGCTTAATCATGCCTAACTCTTTGGGACCCCATGGACTGCAGCCCACCAGGTTCCTCCATTCATGAGATTTTCCAGGCAAGAATATGGGAGTGGGTAGCCATTTCTTTCTCCAGGGGATTTTCCCGGCCCAGGGATCGAACCTGGATCTCCTGCACTGCAGGCAGATTCTTTACCAGCTGAGCTATGAGGAAAGCCCCTAAGAAGGTAAACTCAAAACATGTACCTAATGGCCTAATGTGCTCTCATTTATTGGTAAACCAGCAATGTCTTTACTAAGAAAGGTGGTAGACACTAGTTAAAGCTAATTATTAAGCACTGCCAACCTACTATCCTCCTTTTCAATTTACTGCTCTACTTCCAACCTACAGCGGACCAAAAACGATCTGTGACCTTCATCGAGGCTCAGCCAGAGCCAGCAGGTGCCCCAGCAGACACACTTCCTGCCACAGGCCAGCTACAGGGCTGCAGCCCAGCCCCATCCAGGAAACCAGAAGGAACGGACAAACCAGTGCTCACGTCTTCCCCCACCATTGTTGTTGCTGATCTTCACAGCCTGTCTCCCAAGCAGGTGAGGGCCCTGGAGAAACAAGCAAGTCTTGCTCTTTGCATACATCTGTCTAGGAATGGGGATATGTAAATGTCATCCATATCATTTGAGTCTGAGTCAGTAATGTTTTGTCAGACACTGGTCCTATCATTATGAAAAAAAATCAATTGTAAAGTATATGGCCAAGAATATATCTACTTGAGAAGGAATAAAAGAAGTCTTTATACTCTGTGTTATGAAAAAACTAAGAAATATGTCATAATTAAATGTTTCCCTGGAGGTCCATTGGTTAAGAATCTGCCTGCCAATGAAGGGGACACAGGTTCAATCCTTGGTCCGGGAAGATACCACATGCCATGGAGCATCTAAGCCTGTGTGCCACAACTACTGAGCCCATGCTCTAGAGCCCGTGCTGCACAGAGGAGAAGCCACCACAGTGAGAAGCCAGCGTTCCTCAATGAAAGAGTGGGCCCCACTTGCCACAATTAACGAAAATCTATGTGCAGCAACACCTAGCACAGTCAAAAATAAATAAGTAAATATATAAATAAAATTTTAAAAAATAAAATTACCATTGAAAACCAGTATACTATACATGGCTGACAGTTCAATTAAAAAGAACAAAGTTACCAATTTAGGTGAAACCTTTAAATGCATGCTTAGTCACTCAGTCATGTTCGACTCTTTGCGACCCGCCCTGGACTGGCTGCCAGGTTCCTCTGTCCGTGGGATTTCTCAGGCAAGAATTCTGGAATGGGTATCCATTGCCTTCTCCAGGGGATCTTCGCAACCCAGGGATCAAACTCATGTCCTTGCATCTCCTGCAATGAAGGTGGATTCTTTACCATCTGAGCCACCAGGGAAGCCCTTTAAATATAGAATCTTCTGAGAGGAACTTTTGTTTTGATCTTTTTTGTTGCTGTTTAGATATTTTTCTTGTTGTTTTGCTCCCATGTTCTTCTCATGTGGTATTTAAAGAAAGCTAAGGGGCAATATATTATATACATTTTTAAAGTCTTTAATGGTTAAAATCATTGTAATAGCTTTATCTCATTTTACCCTCACAGTCTACAAGGTGAACAGGGCAAAACATGAGGCTCATGCAACAGGTGAGAAAACTGAGGCTTAGAAAGTTGAAAGGGCCTATATAAAATCTCATGTATTCCAAAGGTTAAAACTATGTCCAGCCTTGTGATTCCTTTCCAGTCACAGCTGGACAACAGTATTTTTTGATCCTCTTTCCTGGTATCCATCCTACCTTCCAATGTTATGATCCTTTTGGTCATAGGGTGAGAACCTCCCAGCTGAAGAAGGAGAAAGGAAGGAGGACACAGAAGTACAAGGTGCTACGGCACACAGCCCCCTGTCTACGCAACTCTCAGACCCTGATGACTTCACAGGCCTTGAGACATCCATCCTCCTACAGCATGGAGACACAGTTCTTCATATCAGTGAGGAAAATGGCATGGAGAACCCCCTGCTGGCGAGCCAGTTCCCTTTTACTCCCACGGAGCGGGGAGAGACGGATGTAGACCTAGATGAGTCTCATGTTTAGTTCTGTACCTTTTAAATGTTGTAGGTGTAGACAAGATGTGGAAGGGATCAGTTTGCTGAAAGTTGAAAACATTCACTTGGAATATATGAAAACACAGCACTTTACACCCAATGGGTAGCACAAATCCCAGTAGATTTTTCTGCCAATGTGCATATTGTTTCATGAACATCTTTAAAAAATCAATGGCTAATATGGTTTGGTTGTGTAAAGATCATGAAATCCAGGGAAGAATAAAGGGACAGAGCCATTCCAGTGCACATTGTTTATGATTCAAGAAGCTTGAGCAATTAAAAGTGTATAATATTACAGAGCTGCTTACCTAGGAATATTAAGAAGTAATGTATTCTAAAAACCTAATGCAATTTTTTGAGGTTACATAATACATCTCATGCAAATGTTTATTTTTCTAATTTCAAAAATGTTAAATCAGGTGACTATACAAGTAACAATTTACATAAAAAATAATCAAAAGGAAAATATTAGTTTGGGGAAACTAAATATTAATAGCAAATAAGCCTGCAGCCATTTTTTTTTTTTTGGGATCAAAAATATAACCATTTAGAAGAAGAAAAAATACTATTTTTAGAACTGTGAACTTTTCAATTTATTTTTTAACTGTCATTTTCATTACATATTGTAAATCAAAATGCTAATGCCATAAGATCATTCCATTTCATAATCAACACAGAGAATATTCTAGAAATTATCAGACATAAATCTAAATTAAGAAGACATAAATAGCCTATAATATGATAAAAATTAAATATAAATATAATAGCTAGAAAGAGATGGTATTCCCACTTCTAGCCCTGATGACATCAATACCAACATTGGAAAATATCGGGAAATGTAATTATTTTCCCTTATAGTGTCCTGTGCCTGCCCTTAAGGGCATATTTTCAGATATTAAGATTAGTGTTATTAGAATTGGTTCAATAAAATAACTTTTCTCAATGTTAACAAATTTATATGATCCTTTAGATGTTAAGCTTATGAAGAAAAAATATAAAGTGTGCAATTTCTTTATAAACACAGTCAGCTTGTGTATTTTACTTTAACTTGACGTTCAGTTACTTCAAGAAAATATAAAACTTAGGAGGCTCATGAGACCATATCTAGTGTGTTATTAATCCTATAGTAGGGCTTGGCATCTTACAGTTCAAGATTAAATTTCAAAACTTTAACAATTTATATTAGAAAATTGTTACATAACTTCTAAGCATATAAAAACTCATATACATACCTAAATTGGTATGGTGGTGGGGTTTGTGTGTGTGTTTTCTAGCACTCAAGCTACAGTTAGACTATAATTACATTGCAATGAATTTAGAACCCATTCTGTACACTTAAACTTTGACTATGTTGGTTATGAAATGTATATGTATATATAAAGGAGACCTGTTAAACCCACCCAAATTACAAAGGAAAATTATTTTTCTGTTAGTATTGCTTATTAAAGAGGCATTGTTTGTTATTGTGGTTTATATTTTCCAATATAATTTGGGGTTTTGGTCTCATTCACTAATAGAATGAAAGATATCTGTGAGTTAAAGGACAAAACTAAACATTTCAAATCTAAACATTCAGAAAACAGAGGTGGTAAATGACCTCTTCTACATTTTACAATATTTTCAGGACATTTATGCTTAATGCTGAGTTCTCAAATGCAGAAATACACATAAAGAAGTGGTTTTATGAATCTTGCTAAGGAGATCTATTTCATCTGCTTAAAATTATGCTGCTCCCTTAGTGTTAGAGGCCTTATGTTTGGTAATTACAAATGTCTGGGCTATATGAGTCTCCTATATGTGTGTGTTTTGTTCCAGTTCCTTGATGCTTGACTCAAATTCTCTGTGTATAATTGTATCAAGTATTTAAGAAGTAAAAGGGTCGAAGAAGATTGTTAAACATCTGACCAGAATCCTATATACCTTTATATATATTTAAAAAGTAATAGACTGTGTTGAACATGACTATGCTGACCTGTCTGCCTTTTAGCCTGATTCCTTCACTTTAGTGTTATGGAAGTCTGTTGGAAACTTTTCCAATAAGCTAAGTAATGTTGTACCTTGCAAAAAAGCCTCCACTCTGACAAACAGGGCCTTATAGAATAGGAATGTTTTCATACTGGGACTATGGAGATTTTACAGATGTATACATCTGTTCCATTTAAGGTGCCCTTAAATGTGTTGAATGTAATGTGTTAAATGTCTGTGTGTAATTGATAAAATATATGTATGTGCATAAGATTGTCACAAGATGTATTCTCAGGAATACTGTTCCCTGGATTTTGAAGGAATAATTATTTTAAAAAAAAAGTTGAGAAGATTAGAAAAAGATCAAGATAAGTAACAATTTTTTGTAATTCAAAATGTTATTGAGTATATGACTAAAAGTTAATTATTACATATGATAAATATAGTATTGGTAATACTAGATCATTTCTTAAGCTATGATACTTAATATTTATCTTGTTCAGAGGAAAATGAAAACAGACACCTACTTCCCATGTACAAAGAAATTGGACTCAACCAAGGGACTGCTCTTCTGAAATTAACTTTGGAGAGACCTTGGAATGAGCATGTGTCCTCCACAAAAGTGGGTGTAGATTTACTCAGATTCAATTAAAGCAGTTCAAATTCTGGATACACCATTTTACACAACAAAACATTTAATTTTTGTTTTTCAGTATTTGCTGCTTTCTGTAATTCTTATAGGTAAGTTTTCTTTCTTTTTTCCAAAAATTAAACTGAGTTATTGAGTGCATTGGGACAAGGCACTTAGAACTATAGTGCCAAAAGGCATAAATGGGCATAACAATGCTGGGAGAAAAATTTGTAGAATTTGAGGGTCTGTTTGGGCTTGTTGAGTAGGCTGGAAGTAATGTGTTTACTATTTCAAGCCTCCAAAAGTACTCTGGGCAGAATACCAAGAGTACTTTCTTTAGTATTTGTCCCTTGAATCAATTTAAAACATTCTCTACTCTGCTGTCCAGCTCTGAGAGTATCTGAACAGGAATAGAGTGTATATTGGGACCAACAGGGAAAAGAAGGTCATAAATAGAATGACAGTCCAATATAAAATTAAATACCCTTCATCAAGTTGTACAGAGACTTTAATAGTCTCCATAATTTGCTGCTATCACACTGAGTTCTGCTGTTGCCCTGTCACCTCACACTTCCAAGTCCATGGCCTTGTCTTGGCAGTGACTAGAAAGTCTCGCTTCCTCATTTACTTCAGTGAGTCCTAACTGCACCTTTTCAGAAACAAAGTTTGGTTTGACACTCAGGAGAATAAAAATAAGTTAGGGCAGAATGTATTTGGAAAAACTTAAGACAAATTTATTATGTTGTTTTAGGGTCATTTAGGATTACAGATCAATGTACCTCCATATTTTTCAAAAGTCACTGTGACTGCAGGATGAAAATCCTTTATTAGCCATTTTACAGGTAAAAGCAAAAGATTGACTACACAGCCGATTTCCCTCAGATGACTATAAAGTTTGTTATGAATACTGAATGACCAAAGAGCATGGAAAAATGCATATGAATAAATACTGAAATGTTTATGAAAGATATTTATGAAAGATAAGACTTCTGTGTTTGAATATGCACATATAATAAAATAAATCTAAAAATATTTAAGATGCCTGATTGAGTTTCATTTCTCATTTTTCAACACAGGAAATAGGTTAACTCATTCAGGAAAGTGTTCATTTTAGACCCTGAGGTGTGCTTTGTTTTGGATCCCTCGAGGTTATCTTGACATTCCTCCTCAACCCTCATAGTCTGGACTGAAGTCACCTTTCAGTTCAATACCTCTAATCCCACCCCCCCTTCCAAATGAGCTTCATTCTACTCATGCTTTCCATCCCTAACGTTCAAAATTAAGGAGAATGGGCACACTGGGAGACAAATACCCCAGTATGACTTCTCTGCTTAAGTATGATAATTTGGAAGGACTGGTAGATTTCCCAAGAGGAATGTTAAGGGCCAGGTTATTCTCTGAATGTGGCCAGAACCACCATGGGATCCAAGTTTACCATCACAATTCTGTCTTTTATACAAAGTGCCTTATCCTTAAATTCAAAGTAATGCTCTTACTAAACTTTTTTTTTTTTTCCATGTGAATTTGTTACTGGAAAAACTGTGTTCCTCTCTTTGTGGGAGTCAAGCCAAAAGACACAACCAAGCCAAAGATTCGAGAAGGAAGGATGTATTACTTTCAGCAATAACAGTGAAAATCTTTCCCAAAGCAGTGTCTCCCCAACAGGGAAAGTGGGTAATGTGTTTTTTCTCTTTTGGTTTGGGGGGGTGTGTGTGTGTGTGTGTGTTAAGTTTTAAGCTCCAGTACTTTGGCCACCTTAGCGAAGAGTTGACTCATTGGAAAAGACCCTGATGCTGGGAGGGATTGGGGGCAGGAGGAGAAGGGGACGACCGAGGATGAGATGGCTGGATGGCATCATGGACTCAATGGACGTGAGTCTGAGTGAACTCCGGGAGTTGGTGATGGACAGGGAGGCCTGGCGTACTGCGATTCATGGGGTCGCAAAGAGTCGGACACGACTGCGCGACTGAACTGAACTGAACTGAACTCACATGTGTATTCAGGAAGGGGCTTGGTGGGTGGACAGTCCCTGATTTAGTGATTAAAGACATCAGGGTCAGGAAAGGTCAACAGCATCATTTCTTAGGTTCCAACTGATCTGGTGGTTGAGGCTTCAGGCTAATCATTTTCATTGAAAAGAACTGGCTGAATTCATAGCTGATACTGTATCAGCTTCCCTGGTGGCTCAGAGGTTAAAGCATCTGCGTGCGATGCAGGAGACCTGGGTTCAGTGCCTGGGTTGGGAAGATCCCCTGGAGAAGGACATGGCAACCCACTCCAGTATTCTTGCCTGGAGAATCCCATGGACAGAGGAGCCTGGTGGGCTACAGTCCACGGGGTCTCAAAGAGTTGAACACGACTTCACAGGACTGGAAAAGGTCAGTTTTCATCCCAATTCCAAAGAAAGGCAATGCCAAAGAATGCTCAAACTACCGCACGATTGCACTCATCTCACATGCTCGTAAAGCAATGCTCAAAATTCTCCAAGCCAGACTTCAGCAATATGTGAACCGTGAACACCCTGATGTTCAAGTTGGTTTTAGAAAAGGCAGAGGAACCAGAGATCAAATTGCCAACATCCGCTGGATCATGGAAAAAGCAAGAGAGTTCCAGAAAAACATCTATTTCTGTTTTGTTGACTATGCCAAAGCCTTTGACTGTGTGGATCACAGTAAACTGTGGAAAATTCTGAAAGAGATGGGAATACCAGACCACCTGACCTGCCTCTTGAGAAATCTGTATGCAGGTCAGGAAGCAACAGTTAGAACTGGACATGGAACAACAGACTGGTTCCAAATAGGAAAAGGAGTACGTCAAGGCTGTATATTGTCACCCTGCTTATTTAACTTATATGCAGAGTACATCATGAGAAATGCTGGACTGGAAGAAACACAAGCTGGAATCAAGATTGCTGGGAGAAATATCAATAACCTCAGATATGCAGATGACACCACCCTTATGGCAGAAAGTGAAGAGGAGCTAAAAAGCCTCTTGTTGAAAGTGAAAGAGGAGAGTGAAAAAGTTGGCTTAAAGCTCAACATTCAGAAAACGAAGATCATGGCATCTGGCCCCATCACTTCATGGGAAATAGATGGGGAAACAGTAGAAACAGTGTCAGACTTTGTTTTTTTGGGCTCCAAAATCACTGCAGATGGTGACTGCAGCCATGAAATTAAAAGGCGCTTACTCCTTGGAAGAAAAGTTATGACCAACCTAGATAGTATATTCAAAAGCAGAGACATTACTTTGCCAACAAGGGTCCGTCTAGTCAAGGCTATTGTTTTTCCTGTGGTCATGTATGGATATGAGAGTTGGACTGTGAAGAAGGCTGAGTGCAGAAGAATTGATGCTTTTGAACTGTGGTGTTGGAGAAGACTCTTGAGAGCCCCTTGGACTGCAAGGAGATCCAACCAGTCCATTCTGAAGGAGATGAACCCTGGGATTTCTTTGGAAGGAATGATGCTAAAACTGAAGCTCCAGTACTTTGGGCACCTTATGCGAAGAGTTGACTCATTGGAAAGGACCCTGATGCTGGGAGGGATTGGGGGCAGGAGGAGAAAGGGACGACCAAGGATGAGATGGCTGGATGGCATCACAGACTCAATGGACGTGAGTCTGAGTGAACTCCGGGAGTTGGTGATGGACAGGGAAGCCTGGCGTGCTGCGATTCATGGGGTCGCAAAGAGTCGGACACGACTGCGCGACTGAACTGAGCGACTTCACTGTATCTTTGGGGCTTCCCAGGTGGCTCAGTGGTAAAGAATCTGCCTGCCAGGCAGGAGACCTGGGTTTTATCCCTGGGTTGCGAAGATCCCCTGGAGAAGGGACCGGCTACCCACTGCAGTATTCTGGCCTGGAGAATTCTATGGACAGTCCATGGGGTCGCAAAGAGTCAGACACGACTGAGTGACTTTCACTTTCACTGTATCTTTAGGAATGTTACTTCTATCTATGCTTGATAACAGTGTTTGTTTCTGCATTCTTTGGTCCCCTTAAGATCATTAATTACTATACAAAAGAATCTGAAAAAGATGAAAGAACTTAACTAAAAAAGATTAAGAAACTCCTCAGAGGACTGGGAGACCTGACAGACCAGGTTTTTAGTTTTTGTTTTTTGAAAGCCCTGTTTTAAAAACTGAAGTCAAAGGAAGGAGGAAGGTGCCTCATTGCGAGGCTCCGCCCCTACTTACGGTGGCAGTCCTTCCCGCTACGGGAGGGGGACTTCCCTCCTCAGGGCAACTGCTTCCGGCGGAATCCGGAAAGATCTACGGAGAAGAGGCGGGACCAAAACTGCTCGGCCAATCTGGGCACGACGCCTTCATCGAGCCGGGCTCTCGTGCAGTAACTTGCGTTGGAGCACTAGCACCATGGCGTCTGGTTGCAAGATTGGCCCGTCCATCCTCAACAGTGACCTGGCCAGTTTAGGGGCCGAGTGCCTCCGGATGCTGGACTCTGGGGCCGATTATCTGCACCTGGATGTAATGGACGGGTAACTCTCCGCGGGGTTCGGGCCTGGGTTGTCGCGAGGGGCGGGATAGGCTCCCATTGACTGAGTACCTGTTAGGTGCACGGCGTCCCTGTGCGCGAAGCGCCTCACTCTGAACGCGCTACCGAGGAAGGGGGCTGAGGTGGAAACCCAGGAGGCTCCGCTTAGTTCGGGCCTGGGTTGTCGCGAGGGGCGGGATAGGCTCCCATTGACTGAGTACCTGTTAGGTGCACGGCGTCCCTGTGCGCGAAGCGCCTCACTCTGAACGCGCTACCGAGGAAGGGGGCTGAGGTGGAAACCCAGGAGGCTCCGCTTGGAGGGGACCTGGGCTGCGACCTTGTCCCGAGCCTTATCTCCTTCCTTCCCCCCGCTACGTAACGTGTATTCTTCTAGCACTTAGCACCCGGAAGCGACCTTAAATCTCTAGAACCTGTCTCTCATTTTCAGTTGGAGAAACTGAGGCCCAAGGGGATAGGCATGACTTGCCCAAGCTCATATAGCTAGTTAGTGGCATTGCTGGGGAGACAGACTTGTATAACGATGACGAGCTTTGCACCTGGGGTGAGAATGCCCGAGTTCTGCCACTTGCTAGGTTACTTGGGACAAGCCATTTAACCTCATTGAGCTTCAGTTTCATTCTGTGAAAAGTGGGAGTAATAACACTCTACCGCTCAGGCATCTTTGGAAGATGAAATGAGCTGGTACAGGTAGTTTACAATGCCTGGCACATGGTAAATTTTCTATAATTGATGATAATTGTTGTCTCATTGTTCGAATTTTGATTTTCCTATCTATTTTCTCTTCAGGAACCCTGCTCTTCAGGGAGGTCAGTTTTTTGTAAGTAATTTTTAAGCACTGTAGTTATAGCCCATAATCAATATTGTTTGAAATCAGATTGATGCTAGTTTCATAAGTTGGTTATAAAATGAGGAACAAAGCTAGAGAAAACAGTTAATACTCCCTCAGGGTTACACACATTGTGACAGAGTTGCAACTTGCATTTGCCACACTGATAACTGCCATAAGATCAAAACAGCCATTAACCGTGGTTTGGAGTAGAAGAGTAAATTTATTGTCAGTAGGTAAAATATCTGTGTACCCTCATGCAAATCTGCAAATTTGTGTTTTTTACAAAAATTACCAGTCCTTTCCCTTTTCAGTGTCGCTCATGAAAGATTCTTCTTTGGTCCTTTAGATCTGCTGTTTCTTGTTTCCATTTCGTTCAGTTACTTCAACACTGTGCCAAGCTGTTGAATGGCAAAATCTTAACCTTAAAGTTTTTCTCTGTCCATTGGGATTTCCCAGGCACGAACACTGGAATGGGTTGCCATTTCCTTCTCCAAAATATTACTTCTTCCAAAACATAGCTTTTTAGTATGCTATCGCATGTAATTCTACTTATGCACTTTGTGTTTTGACGCCTTTGCTTGAAAGCCCTGAACTTCCAAAAGTTACTGGAGTATGTACTTACAGATAAGTAGCTACATTTTTGTGTCTGAGATATAGAATGCGACAAAATTCTGAGTCACTTAGCAGTCTCGGGATAGAACAGACTTCTAAGGTGGTGCTAGTGGTAAAGAACTAGTGTCTGCTAATGCAGACACAGGAGACATGGGTTCGATCCTTGGATTGGGAAGATCCCCTGGAGGAGGAAATGGCAACCCACTCCAGTATTCTTGCCTGGAAAATCCCATGGACAAAGGAGCCTGGCAGGCTACAGTCCATAGGGTCGCAAAGAGTTGGACACAACTGAAATGACTTAGCACATAGGAGTATAGTCTAACCATATTTAAGTGAATGAATGGAGAAAATAATTTGTCCCAGTTTACCAATCAGAATATCAATGATCAGTTCAGTTCAGTTCAGTTCAGTCGCTCAGTCGTGTCCAACTCTACGACCCCATGAATCGCAGCACGCCAGGCCTCCCTGTCCATCACCAACTCCCGGAGTTCACTCAGACTCACGTCAATTGAGTCCATGATGCCATCCAGCCATCTCATCCTTGGTCGTCCCCTTCTCCTCCTGCCCCCAA
>SJXQ01004812.1:80271-271687 GCA_006408695.1 Aepyceros melampus | reverse complement strand
CAAATTTGCCTGTTACTCCAGGTGTTTCTTGACTTCCTACTTGTGCATTCCTGTCCCCTATATTGAAAAGGACATCTTTTTTGGGTGTTAGTTCTAAAAGATATCAATGATAACAATAGGTAATAATAAATATAGAGCTCATAGAGAACACTTGATTGTTTCTGTTCTAATACTTATTTTTAGAGATTTTTTTTCTTTTAAATTTATTTTTTATTAGGGATAATTGCTTTACAGAATTTTGTTATTTTCTGTGAAGCCTCAACATGAATCAGCCATGATGGTGGTGGTGATTTAGTTGCTAAGTCGTGTCCGACTCTTGCGACCCCATGGACTGTAGCCCGCCAGGCTCCTCTGTCCATGGGATTTTTCCAGGCAAGATTTTTCCAGGCAAGAACACTGGAATAGATTGCCATTTCCTTTTCCAAGGGATCTTCCTGACCCAGGAATCAAACCCAGGTCTTCTGCATTGCAGGCAGATTCTTTACCTACTGAGCTATGAGGGAAGCCCTGAATCAGCCATAGGTATACATATATTCCCTGTTCTAATACTTTTTGTGAATTATCTCATGCAGCCCCATGACCTTGTTGCTGTTAACAGCACCAGAATTGACAGTGAGGAGTCTAATATAAAGACAGATTAAGTTCTCTTGTAGCTAGGAAATGGTGGAACCAGGATTGGAAGCAGGCAACGGTTTGTTTTGTCTCAGAAACTGTCTTCTCTGGGTACTCGGCTTACAGAGAATGATTAAGACATTGTCTGTCTTTGAGAGGCAGCTAGTTTATATTTTTGTTATTTGTTTCATATCTCCTACACAGTAAACACCCTGAAAACAGAGCTCACTTCTGTTCTCTGCAGGAAAAGCACTATGGCAGGTCTAGTTATAATTGGTTGGATGAATGATTTTATCATAATAGAGGTATCTTCTAAGAAATCTCTTGCCCCTCCCAGGCCTATGGCAGTCCCTGAACGGTTTGTTTTGTCTCAGAAACTGTCTTCTCTGAGTACTCGGCTTACAGAGAATGATTAAGACATTGTCTGTCTTTGAGAGGCAGCTAGTTTATATTTTTGTTATTTGTTTCATATCTCCTACACAGTAAACACCCTGAAAACAGAGCTCACTTCTGTTCTCTGCAGGAAAAGCACTATGGCAGGTCTAGTTATAATTGGTTGGATGAATGATTTTATCATAATAGAGGTATCTTCTAAGAAATCTCTTGCCCCTCCCAGGCCTATGGCAGTCCCTGAGCTTGCTAAGTAAATGTATTTGTTTTTTATTGACTCCTTTCCCCTTTTACTGAGAAACATCTTGGTTTGAAAACAAGCAAATTTTGCATACACTATTTTAAAAACCTTTTCCTGTTAAGCATCACAACTTTGAGTTACGTTCATTCCCTTTTTGCAATAGGAAAACAGTTGGGGAGGTTCAGCCGCTTCCCCAGTGTCCCATCAGAACAGGCAGGGCCTGGCTAAACTGCAGTGCCGCTTAGGCCCAGGTTATGAAAGAGGGGCTGTGGAATCCCTCCACTTTCTGCCTCCATGCTTTTCCTTTTCCTTGCCCCTTAAAAATCTCCAGCAGTACATTGAGCTTGATGCACTGGTTGTTTTCTGGTCCTCTCTCTTTCCCTGAAGTCCTCACTGTGTCTTCTGATTAAAACTGAAGGACTTTGAAAGTCAGGGACAAGTTTTGGAAACACTGGTGTGTGGAGCACTAGTGTGGTTGGATATTTGAAGTAAAGAACAGGTGGATTTTTCTGGAAAAGAAAATTGGAGAGCATGTAAACATAAATGTGTCTTGACAGGAAGCGACTGGAAATGTATTGGTCTTTAAGTGTATGAATAGAGCAAATAAGCAATTTCTAAATTAGTTGTTGTCTGGTTGCTAAGTTGTGTCCAGCTCTTTGTTACCCTATGAACTGCAGCATGCCGGGCTTCCCTGTCCTTCACTGTCTCCTAGAGTTTGGTCATGTTGATTTGAGTTGGTGATGCCATCCAACCATCTCATCCTCTGTCACCCCCTTTTCCTCCAGCATTGTCTTTCCCAGCATCAGGGTGTTTTCCTGTGAGCTGGCTGTTTGCATCAGATGACCAAAGTATTAGAGCTTCAGCATCAGTCCTTCTAATGAATATTCAGGTTTGATTTCCTTTAGGATTGACTAGTTTGATCTTGTTGTCCAAGGGACTCTCAAGAGTCTTCTAAGCACCACAATTCAAAAGCATCAATTCTTCGGAGCGAAGCCTTCTTTATGGTCCAGCTCTCACATCCGTACATGAGTACTTGAAAACCATACCTTTGACTACATGGACCTTTTTCAGCAAAGTAATGTCTCTGCTTTTTAATATGCTGTCTAGGTTTGTCATAGCTTTCCTTCCAGGGAGCAGTAGTAGTCACTCAGTCATGTCCAACTCTTTGCGACCCAATGGACTTTAGCCTGCCAGGCTCCTCTGTCCGTGAAATTCTCCAGGCAAGAGTACTGGAGTGGGTTGCCATTCTCTTCTCCAGGGGATCTTCCCTACTCAGGGCTTGAACCTGGGTCTCTGGCATTGCAGGCAGATTCTTTATCACTGCACCACCGGGGAAGCCCTCCAAGGAGCAAGTGTCTTTTAATTTTTTAATTTCATGGCTGCAGTCACCATCAACAGTGACTTTGGAGCCCAGGAAAATAAAGTTTGGCTCTGTTTCCACTTTTTCCNCGGGTCTCTGGCATTGCAGGCAGATGCTTTACGTGACGTGGTGGCCCCTTCGGGAGGTTCCTCGTTCACAGAAAATTAAAAAATTAAAGTACCGACGTCAGTGGTAGTTGTCACTGAAACCTCGGGTCCTTTTATTTCAAACCGAGACAAAGGTGAAAAAGGGGAAGAGAAACGGCACTTCACTACTCGGGTCTACGGTACTATGATCTTACAATTCAAATTCGGTCGAAAAAGTGAGAGGAGAAAGTGGGAGTAGTTCTCCGAAAAATCCAGGACAAGGGAAAGACGGTAGTTTCACCATAGTAGACGTACAGACTCCAACAACTATAAAAAGGACCGATAGAACTAGGTCGAAAACTAAGTAGGTCGAGTGGTACAGCGTACTACATAAGACGTATATTCAATTTATTCATCCCACCGTCATATACCGGAACGACATGAGGAAAGGGTTAAAACTTGGTCAAGTAACAAGGTACAGACCAGATTGACAACGAAGAAGTAGACGTATTTCCAAAGAGTCCTCCATCCATTCTACCAGACCATAAAGGTAGAGAAATTCTTAAAAGGTGTCAAATACCACTAGGTGTGTCAGTTTTCGAAATCGTATCAGTTACTTCATCTTTATCTACAAAAAGACTCTAAAGGAACGAAAAAGATACTAGGTCGCCTACAACCGTTAAACTAGAGACTAAGGAGACGGAAAAGACCTTCCTTCAAGGTCTTTTCAAGGAGACAGACCTTCAAGAGTCAAGTGTATGACGACTTCGGATCGAAGATGAATGCTGAGCATTGCCTTGTTAGCATATGAGATGAGTGCAATTGTGTGGTAGTTTGAGCATTCTTTGGCATTGCCTTTCTTTGGGATTGGAATGAAAACTGACCTTCTCCAGGCCTGTGTCTGTGGCTGAGTTTTCCAAATTTGCTGGCATATTGAGTGCAGCAGTTTACAGCATCATCTTTTACAATTTTAGATAGCTCAGCTGGAATTCTATCACCTCCATTAGTTTTTTTGTAGTAATGCTTCCTAAGGACCACTTCACACTCCAGGATGTCTGGCTCTAGGAGAGTGACCCCACCATCATGGTTATCCTGGTGGTTAAGACCGCTTTTGTATAGTTCTTGTATGTATTCTTGCCACCTCTTCTTAATCTCTTCTGCTTCTGTTAGGTCCTTACCATTTCTGTCCTTTATCATGGTCATCCCTGCTTGAAATATTCCTTTGATATCTCCAGTTTTCTTGAAGAGATCTCTGTTCTTTCCCATTTTGTTGTTTCCCTCTCCTTTGCATTGTTCATTTAAGATGGCCTTCTTATCTCTGCTTTTCTTTGAAACTCTGCATTCAGTTGGGTATATCTTTCCATTTTTTTCCTTGCCTTTCATTTCTATTCTCAGCTGTTTGTAATACCTCCTCAGACAACCATTTTGCCTTCTTGTATTTCTTTTTCTTGGCGATGGTTTTGTTTACTTCCTCCTACACAGTGTTATGAACTTCTGTCCATGGTTCTTCAGGCACTCTACCCAGATGTTATCCCTTGAGTTTATTTATTGCCTCCACTGCATAATCAATCATAAGTAGTTTGATTTAGGTCAAATCTGAATGGCCTAGTGGCTTTCTCTACTTTTTTTGATTTAAGCCTGAATTTTACAGTAAGGAGCTCATGAGATGAGCCACATTCAGCTCCAGGTCTTGACTTTGCTGACTGTGTAGAGCTTCTTCTTCATCTTTGACTGCAGAGAGTATAACCAGTTTGATTTTGGTACTGACCATCTGGTGATGCCCATTTGTAGAGTCATCTCCTGTTGTTAGAAGAGGGTGTTTGCTATGACCAGTGTGTCCTCTACAGAGTGTCTCTGTTAGCCTTTTCCCATTTTGTACTCCATGGCCAAACTTGCCTGTTAATCCAGGTAACTCTTGACTTCCTACTTTTGCATTCTAGTCCTCTGTGATGAAAAGGACATCTTTTATTTTGGTGTTAGTTCTAGGAGGTCTTGGAGATTTTCATAGAACCATTCAACTTCAGCTTCTTTGGCTTTAGTGGCTGGAGCATAGAGTTGGATTACTGTGATATTGAATGATTTGCCAGGATCAGTCTTGTCGTTTTGAGATTGCACCCAAGTACTGCATTTTGATCTCTATTGTTGGCTGGGAGAGCGACTCCATTTCTTTTAATCGATTCTTGCCCACAGTAGTAGATACGATGGTCATCTGAATTAAATTCACCCATTCCAGTCCATTTTTGGTTCACTAAGATGTCGATGTTGACTCAGCATTTTCTGTTTGACCGTATCCAATTTACCTTGATTCATGGACCTAACATTCCAGATTCCTATGCTGTATTGTTCTTTATAGCTTCAGACTTTACTTTCCCACCATATACATCCGCTGCTGAGCGTCATTTGCACTTTGGCCCAGCCTCTTCATTCTTTGTGGAGCTGTCTCTCCACTGTGCCCCGTAGCATATTGGACACCTCCTGACCTGGAGAGCTCATCTCTCAGTGTCATATCTTTGTGCCTTTTCATATACGGTGTACGGGGTTCTCTAGGCCAGAATACTGGGGCAGTTTGCCATCTCCTCAGTAGACCACGTTTTATCAGCTCTTCACTTTGCCCTGTCCCCCTTGGGTGGCCGTGTACTGCATGACTCATAGCTTTATTGAGGTACATAAGCCCCTTCTCCATGACAAGGCTGTGATCCGTGAAGGGGTCCTAAGTTAGTTAGGACAATTTAAAAGCCAGGGAGATTTCACATTAGTACTAGATTTCTGACTTTTGAAAAACTTCCAGAAATTTCCAGTACTGGGCCCACAGTCTCACAGGCCTCCATTAGCCAGGCCAGATCTTCATTTATCCCCTGTCTCCTTCTGCCCTGTTTCAATTCTCCATGCTATCTGCCAACCCAGCCACCCCTATCCCCACCCCCGACTGCTCTCTCTCTCTTAAGGCTCTCTTCCCTTGGACTTCTTTTCAGTTAGTTATTAATTGTCAGTGAAGGGGCAGACAGGCCTTGCAGATAAGAGCCTGAACTTTGGAGCTGGGTTGACTGCCTCCTGCAGTTACTGGTTGTGTGAGCTTGAGCCTCTCTTTTTCATCTATAAAAATACAGAAAACAGTGGTACCTGTCTCACTGAATTGTTGGCATGATTTTAATGAGTTAATATGATGGAATTGTTTAGAATGGTACTTGTCCTGTATAATTCCTTATGAACCCTCATTCTGCCTGCTTGTCATCTAAGCTCAAGACCTTGGTGCTGGGTGCTAAGTCACTTAAGTTGTATCTGCCTCTTTGTTACCCAGTGGACTGTAGCCAGCCAGGCTCCTCTGTCCATGGGATTCTCCAGGCAAGAATATTGGAGTGAGTTGGCGTGCCCTCCTCCAGGGGATCTTCCCCACCCATGGAGTGAACCTATGTCTCTTATGTCTCCTGCATTGGCAGGCAGGTTCTTTACCACTAGCACCACCTGGGAAGCTCCGTGGTTTCTTCTTTTTGACACTTCCCGCCCCACCACCACCCCGCTGCATCTTATCAGAAAAACCCCGTCAGTTGCTATCCTTGTTTCTGTTTTTACTGTTTCTTGCCATTTACCAACACCTCCTGCCTTGCTTCTTCCAGTTTACTGCTCTTCTGACTCTTTGCAACCTAGTGGACTGTAGCCAGCCAGGCTCCTCTGTCCAGGGATTCTCCAGGCAAGAATATTGGAGTGAGTTGGCGTGCCCTCCTCCAGGGGATCTTCCCCACCCATGGAGTGAACCTATGTCTCTTATGTCTCCTGCATTGGCAGGCAGGTTCTTTACCACTAGCACCACCTGGGAAGCTCTGTGATTTCTTCTTTTTGACACTTCCCGCCCCACCACCACCCCGCTGCATCTTATCAGAAAAACCCCGTCAGTTGCTATCCTTGTTTCTGTTTTTACTGTTTCTTGCCATTTACCAACACCTCCTGCCTTGCTTCTTCCAGTTTACTGCTCAGTCACTTGTGCTACTACAGTATTGTTTCCATCTTAATTTTCCATTGCTTCTCTGATGGCTCAGCTGATAAAGAATCCACCTGCAATGCGGGAGACCTGAGTTTGATCCCTGACTTGGGAAGATCCCCTGGAGAAGGGAAAGGCTACCCACTCCAGTATTTCATGTCTGGAGAATTTCATGTCTGACTTTTTGCAACCCCACTGTGTAGAACATAGGGTTGCAAAGAGTCAGACATGACTGAGTGCCTTTGACTTTCTCTTTTAAAACCTCACTTGATCAGGATTAAAGTTCAAACAGTGAGCCTGGCATTCTGTATCATTTAATGTGACACAGTCTTGCCTCGTATTTTATTCAAAGTAGCCAAGGTGGGCAGCACCGTCTCCCTTTCTTTGAGCCTAACTTGGTTTTCTTTACCTTTGTTCATTTCTTTCCCCATCTTTACAAATTCCATTAGTTCTGTAATTCCATGATCTAGGGCTTCCCTGCTGGCTTAGATGGTAAAGAATCTGCCTGTAATGTGGGAAACCTGGGTTTGATCCCTGGGTCGAAAAGGTCCCCTGGAGAAGAGAATGGCAACCCACTCCAATATTCTTGCCTGAAGAATTCCATGGACATGAACCCCATGCTCTATCCCTTTAAAAAAAAATATATTAAAGTTCAAACAGTGAGCCTGGCATTCTGTATCATTTAATGTGACACAGTCTTGCCTCGTATTTTATTCAAAGTAGCCAAGGTGGGCAGCACCGTCTCCCTTTCTTTGAGCCTAACTTGGTTTTCTTTACCTTTGTTCATTTCTTTCCCCATCTTTACAAATTCCATTAGTTCTGTAATTCCATGATCTAGGGCTTCCCTGCTGGCTTAGATGGTAAAGAATCTGCCTGTAATGTGGGAAACCTGGGTTTGATCCCTGGGTCGAAAAGGTCCCTTGGAGAAGAGAATGGCAACCCACTCCAATATTCTTGCCTGAAGAATTCCATGGACATGAACCCCATGCTCTATCCCTTAAAAAAAAAATACTATTCTACTTGCCTCTGGAACAATTACCTTATATTGCATACTTTAGCTTTTCTCTACAGGCCTCGTTCAGGGTAATGCCTACTACTTTAACAAAAGAAAGCCTAGATTTCAGTGGCTTAACAATATAAATATAATATATTTTTCCTTCATGTAGTAGTTTGGTGTGAATATCCTTCCATGCAGAAATTCAGGGACGTCAGAGTCCCCTTCCATCCCCTGTCTTGCCCTGAAGGGCCTCTTTCCTGGCAGAAGGGTAAAATGAGAACAGAACAGGAATATGCTCAACCTCCGGGCCTCTGCAGTGACACACATCACTTGTGTTCATATTTCACAGCCCTTTTGGAGACTTAGTCACGTGGCCACCTGGTTTTAAAAGGAGTTGGGAAATGTGGTCCTTGGCCAAGCTGGCTTCCTGCCAGCAACTGTACTGTAGTAGTCAGTCATGAATTGTGGTGAGTCATTAGCCATCTCTTGGTACCAGTGAGATTGTAAACTTTTCTGTGGTGAGCAGAGAAACTCACATTTTTTAAAATAAAATATAATACTCTGAAGCACCCAGCCTAAATGTTGAAGTGAGCTCGTGATACAACAAGAGAACTGGAGTAGGGTAATGGTTAATTACCTTGGGTCTGATATCAGAAAGCCTTAATTTGAAACCTGCCCCACCGAATTATTAACTGGGTGACTTAGGGAAGTTATATCTTATGCTCCTCAAATGGAAATAATAATACCATTTACTTCAGAGGGCTGTTGTGAAGATGAAATAAAATAAGGCACAATATCTGGTATGTTACAAACCTTCAGTAAGTGGTGGTTATTAATATACATTAAGTTTCTTTATTGATAATCTTTAAGAAAACTTGTCATTTTGTGTCCTGTGGTAGAAGTGGATTAGAGATAGCCACAGGTGACCTGTGATAGGCTTAAGATTTGAGAAACTCGTATCAGAGTCTTGAACTTCCTAACTAGTATGTGACTTGGGCAAGTCATATAACTTTTGGGGTTTTGATTTTGTCATCTTTCATTTCTTCCTGTCAGGGATTTTGAATTACAGCATTAAATTGGTCAATTATGTAACATTATGACTTATTGGAATATCAAGGAGTTACTGCTCTGTAAAACTGAAATTCTATGGGTATTTTTAGTGTTTCATACTGATACTGATATGAAATGTTAAATTGAAAAATATTGCAATCACAGATAATCTCCTCTTCGTCTACCAGGATACATTTTGAGAAAAATACAGAGACTGAATTGAAAACATGTTCAGAGAAAGATTTTGTTTGTCTTGTAGGCATTTTGTTCCCAACATCACCTTTGGTCACCCTGTGGTAGAAAGCCTCCGAAAGCAGCTAGGCCAGGACCTTTCTTTGGTAAGTGGGTGTTTATGGGATCGGAAGCTGAGCATCTTGCTCAGGTAAAGGGGAAGTAGCTGGTTGATTTCTCAACTTCCAGTTTCACAGTGTGCCCTTTCCCCTTCTCCCTGTGCTGGGACTTCATTGGCCTCCTGGAAGAAGCCGAGCTTGCCCAGTTTGGGGCCTAGGCGCTTGGGCTAGAGTCTCTTTGCCTAAAAAGCTGTGTTCACTTGATCAGTGCTGCCTCATCTTTCCACCTCAGATCCTTTGTTGTTGTTTCTTGAGAGAGCCCTGTGCTAAATTAACCTTTTGACCTTGTTGATTTTCTTAGAATTTCTTTCAATCTGCGATTGCTTTTATCAGACTCTAAACTCCTTAAGGGCAGGATTTCATTCACTTGGTTTGCTGTGGTTTTCCCAGAGCTTAGCATAGACACACAGCTGAGGCTTAATGTGATTGTTAAATGAACTTAGAAATCAGTTGATTTATGGTCTAGATGAGAAGTCGATTCATTGAAATTGGAGCTTTCTATAGGTCTCCCACGCTAGTAAAGTAATGCTCAAAATTCGCCAAGCCAGGCTTCAGCAATACGTGAACCATGAACTTCCAGATGTTCAAGTTGGTTTTAGAAAAGGCAGAGGATCCAGAGTTCAAATTGCCAACATCCATCTGCTGGATCATGGAAAAAGCAAGAGAGTTCCAGAAAAACATCTACTTCTGCTTTATTGACGATGCCAAAGCCTTTGACTGTGTGGATCACAACAAACTGTGGAAAATTCTGAAAGAGATGGGAATACCAGACCACCTGACCTGCCTCCTGAGAAACCTGTATGCAGGTCAAGAAGCAACAGTTAGACCTGGACATGGAACAACAGACTGGTTCCAAATAGGAAAAGGAGTACATCAAGGCTGTATATTGTCACCCTGCTTATTTAACTTCTATGCAGAGTACATCATGAGAAATGCTGGGCTGGAATAAGCACAGGCTGGAATCAAGATTGCCGGGAGAAATATCAATAACCTCAGATATGCAGATGACAAGAAGAACTAAAGAGCCTCTTGTTGAAAGTGAAAGAGGAGAGTGAAAAAGTTGGCTTAAAGGTCAGCATTCAGAAAACGAAGATCATGGCATCTAGTCCCATCATTTCATGGGAAATATATGGGGAAACAGTGGAAACAGGGTCAGACTTTATTTATTGGGCTCCAAAATCACTGCAGATGGTGACTACAGCCATGAAATTAAAAGACGCTTATTCCTTGGAAGAAAAGTTATGACCAACCTAGACAGCATATAGAAAAGCAGAGACATTACTTTGCTAACAAAGGTCCGTCTAGTCAAGGCTATGGTTTTTCCTGTGGTCATGTATGGATATGAGAGTTGGTCTGTGAGGAAGGCTGAGTGCCGAAGAATTGATGCTTTTGAACTGTGGTGTTGGAGAAGACTCTTGAGAGTCCCTTGGACTGCAAGGAGATCCAACCAGTCCATTCTGAAGGAGATGAACCCTGGGATTTCTTTGGAAGGAATGATGCTAAAGCTGAAACTCCAGTACTTTGGCTACCTCATGAGAAGATTTGACTCATTGGAAAAGACTCTGATGCTGGGAGGGATTGGGAGCAGGAGGAGAAGGGGACGACAGAGGATGAGATGGCTGGATGGCATCACTGACTCGATGGACATGAAAAACTGGACATGAGTCTAAGTGAACTCCGGGAGTTGGTGATGGATAGGGAGGCCTGCCGTGCTGTGATTCATGGGGTCGCAAAGAGTCAAACACAACTGAGTGACTGAACTGAACTGAACAAGTCTGTGTATGGTCCACTTCAGTGTTGTAAGATAATGTGAATTAAGGTTTTTTTTTTTAAGATCACATAGTGACTTAGAAGTTACTTCTGTGGAACCTAGATTCATCCCATATATCCTTGTCACTGCTGCTGATGTTTTAAGCTAAGTTAGCAGAGCCTCTGTTGCCAGATCTCTGGTTAGGGAGGCCTGCCGTGCTGTGATTCATGGGGTCGCAAAGAGTCAAACACAACCGAGTGACTGAACTGAACTGAACAAGTCTGTGTATGGTCCACTTCAGTGTTGTAAGATAATGTGAATTAAGGTTTTTTTTTTTAAGATCACATAGTGACTTAGAAGTTACTTCTGTGGAACCTAGATTCATCCCATATATCCTTGTCACTGCTGCTGATGTTTTAAGCTAAGTTAGCAGAGCCTCTGTTGCCAGATCTCTGGTACAGAAGACATTTGGTGCGTTTTTATAAATGTGTGTTTATGTAATTCATTACTTAATTTTGGTAAAACTTATACTTTTTAGTTGACCTATTGTGAACCAGTTTTATGAAGGGCTCTAGCTGTTCTGTTTAGTATGGTAACCACTAGCCTCATGTAGCTATTTCAGTCAGCTAAAACTAAAAATTGTTTCTTAGTGGCATTAACCGCATTGCAAGTTCTCAGTAGCCACGTGTGCTACGTACCAGTGCAGTTGTGGAACACTGCTGATGTTGCAGAAGGCCATTAGAGCCTCTGTAGGCCCATTCCACTTGGAAGGCACCAACTTTATCAACTCATGTGACTCGAGGGAAACAGTGTTCCACCAACATGTTCACCATTTTGAAATTTCCAAATAATGGAGTAGAATCCTCTGATTACCTGAACTTTTTTTTTTTTTAATTATTATTAACGTTTTGGAAGCTGACTTTTCGAGGGTAAATTTATCCTTAAAACTATTGGAGTTGGATGAAATAGTGTTCTTTGCCCTCTCACGCCTTGTACAATGGCCACAGAATCCACCATTCTGGCTTTGTGTGGATTTAAAATATGTATGTATTTGTCTTTCTCCCTTTCTTTTAGTTGGTCTCCCAACTGTTACTTCTCACTGCTGTTTGACTCCCCCTGTCTGTACCCCTTCTCTGACCAACTCAGCTGCCACCCCCACCCCCCCCACAATCTGTTTTTTCATTCCTGCTTTTAGTTTATTGTTTGCTGATAAACTTGCTAATCAATCTTACCAGAAGACAATCTCAAGTAAGATGAATCAATTTCATTTGCTTTAGTGTTTGTGACCTTTGTTTTTTATCTTATATGTTGTTTGTGTAATTCTTGGATACTGGTTGTTGGTTAATTGGTGCATTATATATCTTAAGAGTTAGATCACAAGCTGTATGTATAACTGCTAAAGCTTTTAACAATTCAGTCCTAATATTGAGTAGAATTTACTGACTTAAGATGTAAAATGATAGGGAAAAGTCATTTTTGCTTTTATCTAAATCAGTGGTCTTCAAGTATGGTGTGAGGACCTGTGGAAGTCTTTTTCAGACAGATGCAACGGAAGCAACTTAGCAGCAACAGCATGATGTCAAAACTATTTGTAGTTTTATTTGTAAATTGTTTTACAAAATACTGATATTATTTGCCATTATTTGTACTGATGGTGCAAAAGCAGTGATGAATGAGTCTACTGATGCCCTAGCCAGAGATAAGGCAGTTTCATTGACAGGTTACTACAGGTAGTTGTGATGTTCTTACACACCATGCCTTCATAGTAAGTATCCTTGATGACTTGGAACAGGTGATGGATTTAGTAAATCTTGATTCTTGAGCATGTGTCTCTTTAGTATTTTGTGTAGCGAAGTGGGAAGGTAATCTGTTCAAAGCCCTTCTGTTGAATCCTGGAGGATGATCATTTCCTTGAGGAAAACCACTCGTTTCATTGTCTCAAGCTGTAAACTGCAAGTGCTGGTTTTTTCACAAACACCATTTTCCATTAAAGGAATAACTGACAATGAACTGTGGTTATCAGACTTAGATATTTTCCTGATATTGTCTTTAAAATTAACTATGTGAACCTGCACTTCAAAGAAAGCAGCTCATCAGTTTTCTTTGCCACTGACAAAAGTTAGAATTTTCAAGTGAAAATTGAAATTTTGGAAAACTTATATTTGCTGCTTTGAGCTTGAAAACTTCCCAATGCTTACAGCTTTTTTGATAAGATCTGTAGTGACATTGATAACATGTGGGTTTTGGATAGTATATAAAGAAATGTGTCACTGTTTGGAAGATCTGTGTAACTCAGTGAACCAATAGTACTTAAAAGAGCTGTTCAAAATACAGACTAACGAGTTTTAGCACTAACAAAGTGTGGAAAGGTCACTGACAGGATTTATAGATTCCACATTGCCAGTAATCTTTCATACTGCTTGTTGAGTTTTGGGGTAGAAATGGTAGAATATCCATACTTGAGTGAAAAGGCTGTGCGTGTAGGCATGCCTCCCTTTTCTGTGCATTTTTTTCCCTACTATAAAACAACAGATTGAATGCAGAGCAGATGTGAGAATACAGATGTATTCTCTTAAGCCAGGCACTGCCGCTGCTGCTAAGTCACTTCAGTTGTGTCCGACTCTGTGCGATCCCATAGATGGCAGCCCACTAGGCTCCCCCATCCCTGGGATTCTCCAGGAAAGAACACTGGAGTGGGTTGCCATTTCCTTCTCCAATGCATGAAAGTGAAAAGTTAAGTGAAGTCGCTCAGTCGTGCCCGACTCTTAGCGACCCCATGGACTGCAGCCTACCAGACTCCTCCATCCATGGGATTTTCCAGGCAAGAGTACTGGAGTGGGGTGCCTGCCATTGCCTTCTCCAAGCCAGGCACTACCTACTTGCAAAAATGTAAAATAATGCAACTCTTACATTAACATGTAATGGATTTATATTATCATTTTTTTATGACTGACTAAGTAGACACGAAGGTTTCTCTCATATTTCACATGGTAAAGAATCTTATCTGCAATGCAGGAGCCCACCTTTGATCCCTGAGTCAGGGAAGATCATCTGGAGAAGGACATGGCAACCCACTCCAGTATTCTTGCCTGGAGAATCCCATAGACAGAAAAGCCTGAAAGGCTACGGTCTGTGGAGTCGCAAAAAGTCGGACACAGCTGAAGTGACTTAGCACACAAGTAGACACTAAAAGTTTTTTTTTTTAGTTTGCGTTTCTAATACATTAAGTATTGATAAATATAACCCACATCATCAGTATTGGGGTGGAGGAGTCTTCAGTAATTTTTAAGAGTGCAGAAGGAGTCGGACAGTAGAACATTTGAGACCTTTGTTGTGATTACAGGCAGAGTCGCTGAGTCATTGATTCCCCGAACACCAGAGAATGTCCAGTGACGGTTGCTGGTGGTGACAGCACACTGGAGATTGAGTGGGGATGACTTAGCTGTCTAGTCTGGTAACTTAGGAATGAGTAAACTTGGTCTCGTAAACCAGATTGAATTTTTCTTGTTTATGATATGAAGGAAAAACACACCAAATTGAGTTTATCTTCTAAAAACAAAGTTTTGCCTATTAAAACATGTTCTATTTTTGTTACTTTTATTAGTTTAGAAATATAAATGTTAGTCTTGACTTCGTTAATCAGGCTCTATACTCTTGTTTTCCTGAGGTTTTTCAAAGCCTTGTTGCATTTTGTAAATCTTCACTACTGAGTTCTGGAATATTCGATTTTTTTTTTTTTTTTTCTTTAACATAGCTTTGCGGATCGGAAATGGGCTCTCTGTTACGAAGTAAGAAGCTCAAAACTCTGCTCATTACCGTCTGTCTGGCACAGGAGCGTTTACTGTTTTCTTCTTTCCTGCGTCATTTCTTGTTTTCACTTCTTTTAAGCTGCCCTCTCTTTCCCGTGAAATGCTATTAATATTATGTTTTAAGTCAAGATGTTTAAGAAGGCCATGCTCATTTCTTCCCAAACATTTTCATATGATTTGAGCTTTAGATTTAAGGACGTGTGGCAGGCTGCTTCTGGTTAACATGATCTTTCCTCTGAGTCTGTCCCTCCTTTTGCAGTTGTCTGCCTCTTAGTAGTGACACTTCTGTTCTAGCTCCTTAGGCCCACATCCTTGCACCGTCTGACCCTTGTCTCACTGCGCACATCTAAGCCACAGCAGCCCCTCTTGGCCCTGCCTTTAGAAAATATCTGGAATCTCCACCACTGCTCACTATCTGCAGTCACTAGGTTTATTGCCTTGATCTTCAAAGTTAGATCTAAGTACTGCAGTATTTGTTCTGTGTCATTCAGAATAAAACCTGACAGTCTACAGAGTGCTGTAGTTTTATCCAGTGTTTCTCTTACCTCATCCTCCCTCCCAAGTGCTGCCCCCGCCCCCACCCTGCCCTGACTCCAGCAACACTGGCTTTATTTACTACTGACTTTATTTGTATTTACTCCTTTATTTGTCTCCCTAAGAATGTAATCTAAGTTTTTTACAATGGTATTTCCTGAACTTGAACTTAGGTTTCCTGGTTTCTAGTTACTACTTCTCATAAATAGTGCCATAGGCTTTTTGTGGAAAAATGTTGCATTTTTTTTGATAAATGTGTTTAACCAAAACCTTCTCTTAAGGATGCAGGGAAGCTATCTGTGCCGAAACTTCTGTTTAACAATTATCATGATGCCAGAAGAGTCCATATCTGAAATAGCAAGAACTACAGATGGACTTCAGTAATATGAGCAGCTGTTTTCTTTTTAGTAATAGTTAGGGGATATGTCTTTTCTTTCCATGGATGGCATCACAGACTCAATGGACGTGAGTCTGAGTGAACTCCGGGAGTTGGTGATGGACAGGGAAGCCTGGCGTGCTGCGATTCATGGGGTCGCAAAGAGTCGGACACGACTGCGCGACTGAACTGAGCGACTTCACTGTATCTTTGGGGCTTCCCAGGTGGCTCAGTGGTAAAGAATCTGCCTGCCAAGCAGGAGACCTGGGTTTTATCCCTGGGTTGCGAAGATCCCCTGGAGAAGGGACCGGCTACCCACTGCAGTATTCTGGCCTGGAGAATTCTATGGACAGTCCATGGGGTCGCAAAGAGTCAGACACGACTGAGTGACTTTCACTTTCACTGTATCTTTAGGAATGTTACTTCTATCTATGCTTGATAACAGTGTTTGTTTCTGCATTCTTTGGTCCCCTTAAGATCATTAATTACTATACAAAAGAATCTGAAAAAGATGAAAGAACTTAACTAAAAAAGATTAAGAAACTCCTCAGAGGACTGGGAGACCTGACAGACCAGGTTTTTAGTTTTTGTTTTTTGAAAGCCCTGTTTTAAAAACTGAAGTCAAAGGAAGGAGGAAGGTGCCTCATTGCGAGGCTCCGCCCCTACTTACGGTGGCAGTCCTTCCCGCTACGGGAGGCGGGACTTCCCTCCTCAGGGCAACTGCTTCCGGCGGAATCCGGAAAGATCTACGGAGAAGAGGCGGGACCAAAACTGCTCGGCCAATCTGGGCACGACGCCTTCATCGAGCCGGGCTCTCGTGCAGTAACTTGCGTTGGAGCACTAGCACCATGGCGTCTGGTTGCAAGATTGGCCCGTCCATCCTCAACAGTGACCTGGCCAGTTTAGGGGCCGAGTGCCTCCGGATGCTGGACTCTGGGGCCGATTATCTGCACCTGGATGTAATGGACGGGCATTTTGTTCCCAACATCACCTTTGGTCACCCTGTGGTAGAAAGCCTCCGAAAGCAGCTAGGCCAGGACCCTTTCTTTGACATGCACATGATGGTGTCCAGGCCGGAACAGTGGGTAAAGCCAATGGCTGTAGCAGGAGCCAATCAATATACCTTTCATCTCGAGGCTACTGACAACCCAGGAGCTTTGATCAAAGACATTCGGGAGAATGGAATGAAGGTAAGAGCTTAGCAGTGAGGGTAATGTATAACACGTTTGTCAGATAAGATTAATACATTCTACTAATGTTTTCTAGAAATTGCTACCTTTTAGAAACATTTACTTGTGATATCCATGTTGACTTAAAAAAAGAATTTACAGCTGAACAATTTATGTATGTATTCCATTCTTTAAGAATAGAGCTTCCTACTGGGCCTGATAGCCACAATAATGTAATATGGAAATAGTTATTGATGTGATGTAGCAAATTTGTTTGTTAAAGGTTGGCCTTGCTATCAAACCAGCAACTTCAGTTGAGTATTTGGCACCATGGGCTAATCAAATAGATATGGCCTTGGTTATGACAGTGGAACCTGGGTTTGGAGGGCAGAAATTCATGGAAGATATGATGCCAAAGGTAAAAAAAAAGTATTTGGTTCTGGAGTAAGGTTTTTTATTGTGTATATTCATTCAGTAAGCATGTATTGGGCTACTTGTATGTTTGGGCTGCTTGTATGTTTATGCCTTGCTCTGAAGGCAGGGAAATGGGGGTGCCTACATATCATTGGAAACCAAAACCATTCCAAAACCATTGGAAACTGTTCTGGAAACTATAATCTTTAGATGAAATTTTCATTGAATATTGAGGGTTTTATCTTTGCCTTGTTTCTGTGAACTATATTTTCAGCAAGTCAATGACAAATTCAATGCCATTTGCCAAACAGAACAAAGCTTGCTTTTATGAAAGTTTGTTTCGTTATATTAAGATGGTTTTCCCCAGGCATAACTTTGATTGATATAAAGTTACTCTGTGAGACATTTGGAGTCATATTTTAGTGGCCATTTAATTTTTTGTTTTTCCCTCTACCTGTCCACTTAGGAGTCATTTATTTCCTTGTGTATATCTAGGTTCATTGGTTGAGGACCCAGTTCCCATCTTTGGACATTGAGGTGGATGGTGGAGTAGGTCCTGACACTATCCATAAATGCGCAGAGGTGAGACTGCTCCTTGACGGCAACCTGGACCAATTTCCTATCAAGTGTAATGCCAGGACAGAGCTTGTCTACCAGATTTCCCCTACACTTCCTAAATAGTCTTTCTTGGAAAAGTATTTGTTTGTTTAAATGTAAAACTAGGAAAGTAAATAGTAACTCCCGGCTATCTCAGTAATGATGAAAAAATTCTTTGAAAGAGGAATGTGCTGACTGCCAGCCTATGTAATATCATTGAGAAGTTCCAGGGCTTTGAGACAGTTTTCCAAAATAGGGAATCTTCCTATTTTGTGTGTGGGCTTTTTTTTTTTTTTCTGCTTCCTATTTTGCTTCCAATGTTTTGTGTAAATATCACACACTTTTCTGCTTGATACTTATCAAAAGCTTGACTGATCAGTATGGAGACGACACTGGACAGACAGTGAGCATATATCTTTTGACCCCTGTAGAATTCATTTTTACTGAACTGTGCTTTGTCATTAATGCTGTTTCTGCTTACATTGAAACATACTAAGTTGTAATGCTAGAAAACTAATTATTTCATTTTTATGAGGAACATTGTTGGACAATGCATTGTATTGTAGCGCAACATTGTCTCTCTCATTGGATAAATTTTCTCAGCTTCAGTGGTTCTCTCAATGGTCCCCCTTTCTTTGAGCTCAGAATCATATAACAGATTGAATTTTCCTCCCTGAGTTAAATCTCAGATAAATCTGAACTCATTTTATAAGTTTTTACTCGGTTTTACTCTGATTTCATATTGAAAAACATCTTGAAAATCTTTTTTAAGCCACCTCAAAACCATTCTGGAATGCAGTGAGGCATACATATGTTCCATTTCTACTGGCATCAAAATGAGAAGATATTTAAATGTAGTGTTGCCGTATTTTATGGATTATCTCACATTTTAACAGTACTTGTCCTTTTAGACTGTCTGCAGATTCCTCTACATAGTTCAGAGATGAAAAGATTGATCTTTTTTAGGAGCTGAGGAGGCATTGGTACATAGGGGGAAAACTTTAATAGAGGTGAAGATGAAAGGTTTTAGATTAAACCTTATCTAAGTATTAGAATAGATGCACTATAGTTTATTTAGAAGGGGGTTAGGGGTTACCAAAAAGTCAATGTTTCTTACACATGTTTAAAAATAATTTCACATCCTCTTTTAAGCATTTCAGCTTCTTTCTTCATTGAACTAGCTGCTTAAGTATGTTCATCTTGAAGTGGCTTTTATATAGTTAAAGTGCTGACTGCCAGGTATAAGGGTGGAAATCTAGTCTGGGAGTTTCAGGTTTTTCCACATCTTCCTTTGAGGCATAACCTAAAGTGTTTACTTCTTTCAGGCAGGAGCTAACATGATTGTGTCTGGCAGTGCCATTATGAGGAGTGAAGACCCCAGATCTGTGATCAACCTGTTAAGAAACGTTTGCTCAGAAGCTGCTCAGAAACGTTCTCTTGATCGATGAAACAACAAGGAGCCCAGTGTTTCTGCTTAGGAGATCTCCTTTTTACTGGAAAACAAGAATATTGACTACCAAATCATACCACAGTTGAGGCAGTGCTGCTTTTCTGAGCAATTACTCTGTCCAGTGACTAAAATCCATTATGCAGAATGTTCCAAGAGGTTAGAAATTGGTGTGTAAACTACATTTTTAGTGATGAAATTGAAAGATTAGTGTGATAAAATACCATTTTTACTGGGAGACTTGATTTTTATGAAGAGTAAAAATATGGCTGTATTAAGGTTACAAGCAGAAAAGTGTCTTAATGCCTAAGGAAGGCATGTTAGCTACTAGGAAAAAAAATTTTTTTCCTGAATTTCTAAAAAGAATTTTCTTTGGTTTCTTTACTGTTTTCTGAAAGCAAAGGAAGTTCTTCAGTTTTTCCTGTTTCATGTCATTTTTGATTTGTGTGTGTGATAACTAAGTTTGCATCTAATTAGGAATGGCATACTTACTCTCCTAGCTTCAAAAACATTTATTTTTTACTTTGCACCTTATATTTGATATATTAAAAAAAGAAGTGTATTATGAAGCCCAGGGATTTTCAAGTTCTAAAATATGAGCACAAGTTTTATCAGGGTATTTTGTTAGCTGTCCTAGAAGGACAGATTATTCAGTGATCTCTCCCCGCCCCCCCACCCCCTTTCCACTTTTTCTTAATTATACACACTATTCCTAAGGATGTAAAATAATGTTTTGCTAGCTCTGTGCTAAAAAAAGAAAAAAGGCCTCTATTTAGAAGTAATATTAAGTTGAATCCTGACCCTTCTATTTGTTTGATCTTAGCAAACCAAATCAGCTAACCTATTTGAGCTTCTATTAACTGATTTATACATTGAATGTAATTATGAGAATGTGTTATTATGTTGATTTAAATTTTATTATATATATAAAGCTTCCACTATTCCTAGAATTGTAAGGGTGTGGAATTGAACATGCCAAGGCAAAGTAGCCTTTAGATAAATTTGTTCTGTAGATTATAAAGTACGTTGATACAATCTCACTANTTTCTGTTTGTTACTCATTTTAAGTGGGATGTTTATGAGATATATAAAGCTCAAATCTTAAAAGTTGTGTTAGTTTTAAAATACACTAATATTTAACTCACCATTGCTTTTCTTATTCTGTCAGGAGTGAATAGAAAATAACCTGTGTTTAAACCAACAGACAGATTATCAGTGATTTCAAATAAAGTATTATGTTACCTGGTATAGAATTTCCATAAATAACTTCTATTAAATATGTTTTTTCAAGTCTGGACTACTAGGAAGGGATGTTTTTAGATGTCCAATATCATTGGAAATCTGTGCTTCTTTATAGTGCAGCTGATATTTCATGGGATAATTCATACATGCATTTTTCAAGTGGAGTGGTCACTGCCGGTGCTTTTTAAAACTATTAGATGTGTGTATATGTATGCATGTATTCTCTATACACACATATTTTTATATTCTTATTTCTGAGGCAATTTAAGATTAACCATTTGTATAGAAAAAAAAGGAGCTGTCATTTGATACACGACGGGGGGGGTGTTTGTGTGGGTATAAGTTGTTTAAATTTAATTATTTACCCAGTAATGTGATTTGACAGCAAATTACAGCAGTTAATTTTCTGGTACTTGTGATTTGCATCAAACACAAATGACTAGCACTTGTTGGTCAGTGAAAAGCTAGTTACTTCTGGTTTCAGGAAGGAAAATGAAACTAACTTGCCTATTTCATAAACAGCATAAAAGGTTAACGTGCACTATATGCCCTGATTCTGGAACTGAGACTATGGAGGGGCAGGACAACAGGCCTTGCTTTTTTCTCCTGTTTTCCCATTCATTTACACAGTTTTCTTCACTTGTTCCCTGTCACCTATTTTTTTTAACATGAGTAAGTCCTAGACCAAGGGTTTTGTACTCTTCCATTCCATCTGCCTGCCTTTTTGGATGGTGGCCATTCTCTGGTGCTCTGGTGCAGAAGACTTCACTGGGGAAAGCTGGGCTTGATCTTTCAACCTGATCATTTTTTTCATCTGGGCATAATAAAGCTTCCGTGTCTTCATCCTTCAGTGGAAAAGCCCGTCGTTCCCACCACAAAGACTGAAAAGAGAAAACAGTTTCAACTAATTTAAGTTCATATCTTAGATAATCTGTAGATGTCAATTTTGTAATAACCATTGGTCAGTACAAATTCTTATTTGGTCCTAAGTATCCAGCAACTTAAAGTGGGACATACTGAGGATTATTTAATAGGGACCTTTGGGAATTATTTTTTCACTTTGCCTCTTCCAAGAAGAGGGAAATGGTGCCATTAGGGAGTCCTGGTCTTCATTTTAAGCCTAGGTGCATATTGGGGAAATTCTCTTAAATGTGTTTGGGTCATCTACTTCAGTATCTCCATTTTCATCCCATCATTATTATAGACACCTATTAACTTTTATTTCTCTAAGCTTTCTATGACTTGCCTCTTAACTTCTATTATCTCTACTCTCTTGATTCTAGATATTATTATTTTCCAATACTACTTATGAAAAACAGTGCAAGAACTTTATAGATGCAGTATAGAAAGCACTCCTATTGAGATTAAAACTGGACAAATGGGGAGACAAAATCTTTTCTAAGGGGAAGAGAAATAACATTTCTATGTGCCAGGTAACATTCTATTTAATCCATTTAGGTTTGTCATGAAACTTTGATAGATTTCCGTTTTTCTAACACATAAGTGAATAGGTGGAATTAGGTTTTGGCATGTTACATAAAAGGGCTTCCCCGATGACTCAAGCAGTAAAGAATCTGCCTGCAATGCAGAAGACACAAGTTCGATCCCTGGGTAGGGAAGATCCCCTGGAGAAGGGAATGGCAACCCACTACAGTATTCTCGCCTGGAGGATTTCATGGACAGAGCAGCCTGGTGGGGCGATAGTCCATGGGGTCGCTAAGAGTCAGACGTGACTAAGCACACACATATACGTTGTGTTACATAAAAGGGGGAAGTATCTGTAGTTAGTGATGGAACTTGAATGCTGGAATATGGATCCTCTGGTTCCACCCAGCATTCTGTACTGGACTGTTGTAACTGAATGTGTTAGTTACGTAATGATGAATCCTTTGTCAGCAGCAAGCAATTCTATAAACAAGTTTTTGAAATCAATTAAGGAAGTTTTAACAGTTACATAGAATACTCTCACCTTGGTCTCTTGAGTCTGACTCAGTGAAGGTGAGCCGTGTGCACTGGGAGCCTGGCTCTCTGAAGGAGGCTCAGCAGGACTCCCCACTGCGCAGTGCTGCCCACCACTGAAATCATAAGGGCAGTCTTTCAAAAGTAGGTCTTGTCCTTCAACATTTTTAGTGTAAGCTCTAGCAAGAAAATCAAGAAAACATTTTATAAACAACCTAAAGTGTAGTTCATAAGTCCATTTAACTTGGTAATCTTTCTTTAAACAGTTCTGCCCAAAAGATTTTTAAAAATTCATTTGCTGATTTTCCCCATGTTATCCTCACAAGTCAAAGGCCTTTATTTAAATGGTACTTCAGGGAATCTTTTGCCAAATTATTATAAGTAGTTTTGTTTGGGGGTATTTTTTGTTTGTTTTCCAGAAAACAGGAAAAGATAGTTAACTTGACTCTTACAGTCCGAGTTCCCAGAGTATCTATGATTATTGTAATGTCATCCATGAAGAACTCGATTCACATTTTCCTCTGTACTTCTGGAAAACGGTATCTCTGTAATGTAGAGAAAGTTGAGAATAGAATCTCAGGTATGTTAGGATAACTCTTAGAATAAGGATCTACAACAAATCTCAATATCTTGACTTAAACAGAAATGTGTTTTAAAAGTGTGAAATAAATGAGAGACCCCCACACTATAGTGACTACTAGGTTTCAACATGATCTTATGAGTTTTTACTATATCAAAAAAGAGTCCAATTAAATATAAAATACCAGGGTTTCTCTCAAATACATTAACTATGTTTTTAGGATTTATTCTCCCTTCCTTCAAAGTCATGTTCAAAGTATTTCAGGCTATTTGCTTTTTACCCTAGATAGGTTTTTAAGGGTCTTTTTTTGGTTCATTTCTTTTTAAGAAAAATATTTTTGAAGTAGTTGTGTTACAGATTACTCAGATTCTAATCACTAGTGGTAGGTCCACCATTATAGTACATTGAAATACGTTTTTATGAAGAATTTTCACATTATTTGCTCACTTAGATCTATTACTGATGCTGACAAATAGCATGAGAAATAGAGTGGAGTAAGACACAAAACTCATCAGGTAAGTAGCCTGAATATAATTCAACACCTGCCTGCTGTTTCTTCTATGCCACTTGCTTTGTTCCCATAGTGACCATCTGGCTTGCTCCTTCTCTTCATACTTTTTGTGTCTTAGGGAGAAGACTTCATCAGAGAGATTTTCTATCTGGAGTTAGAAATGAAAAGTTTTGCTTTTGTCAGAAACATTTTGAAATGAGAACGTGTCACAGTTCCTCATAAAGAGAACAACAGGAAGAAAATAACAATAAATGCAGTCTAAGTCATGAGAACACATGTTATGAGAGGAGATTCAGATTCCTAAAAAGAGGGAGTTTGAAACTTTTTGACCATTGGGTCATGTTTGAAGACTTACCTAGAATACTTAATAGGTACCTTGAATACACATAGGTTCACAATGCTTTTTTTACATTTACATAAAATATCCTTCATGCTTTATTCATTCAAACCTTTGTATTGCTTCTTATGGAGTATACTGTTGATGGAACGTAGTAATATCAAAGAAAGTAAAACTGAGATTTGGGAATTAGTTTAATGGATTTCTAAAGCTTTGATTGTGGTGTTTCTGGCTAGGATCATTCTGAACTAGGGTGCATTAAAAGAGGGAAAAGCATTAAAAAGCAAATTTTGGTAGATGAAAAATGAGATCAGTTGGCACAGAAAGACTATAATAGAAACAATGTCTTTTACATAATACTGCCTCTTCAGACTGTCACTTTGGAATTAGTTTGGCTATATAGTATTTTTCTCTATAATTTTTCTTGTCTTAGTGAAAGTTTTATCCTTATAGGTCCATAGTCCCTTTCCTGTGGTTCTAAAAATCTGGAAAAAAAACAAGTTTTCATAATTCATTTGGTGACACAGCCTGATCTGAAAATGATGTGAGGCTATTGTACTTCCTATGAATTATTTCACTATAGAATCAGTATTGATTGAGAACTTCCCTAGACTCCCATATAAGACTAAATCTCATGCAGAAAAATATGACTAATAGTGGAAGTGAATACAGATACTCATATAAGTTCGGTATTTCAACAACTCATATATGGAAATGGTATGTTTTATTTTTGCTTTTGTTTATTCTTTATGCATGTTGTCTTTGTAGGCAAATTTGTACAAAACACTTTCCTAATCAAATTAATACCTTTAGTGAGGAACTTTTCATAAGTTTTGAAAATTAAAAAATCAGTGTATTTTAGAGGGCTTATAGTTCCATTTAGTTCCTCAAATATCAAATTAAGCACATGGAAAAGAAATTAAGTAGGCTTCATAATATATTAAGTGCAATTATCCCATAAGTGAAAGGCAACTTACCTCTTCTTCACCTAAATCATATTCATCCAAAGGCTGAAGAACAACCATCCTCCAGCTGTTGAAGATAGAACCAATTTCAAATAGCTTTTCTTAATCTATCTAAATGTAGCAATTTTATTCTATAAGCACAACCAACATAGCAGTGTTTTCTTTCTTGGAGATTTCCATAATTCAACTGGTTGTAGTATTTTAGTACTTCATTTTTTAAAAGAGACAAAATATTTGTACCATGAGAAGGGGACAAGGAGCAGATGAGGCTTTACTTTGGGCCTTACAATTAACAGTCTCTTCTACATAGTTGCATTTTATACCTAAGAATGTACTGATTTTGAAATAAGTTAGTGGTATGCTGATAAACTGGCTAAGAAAGTAAAAAGGAAAAAAGCTGTGATTTGTAGCATTTGCCAGTTTATGTGTGTGAAGACTCCCATCATGGCCTCACATCACAGGACTTGTATATTAAACAACCAGGTCAACCAGTGAGCTCCAGCCTACCACTGTAAACTGGAAAGACACTGTTGCTATAGAATGTTGTAACCACCAAGTGTTTTTTACTTAATATACAATGTATCAACAGATTGTAGGAATTCTCATAATACTTCCTAGAGTATTAGGAGTTCTCTCACTGCCCAAAGCAATTATGAAAAAAAGGATCAAATTAGCTAGAATAGAGATAGGTAGGAATAACTGCAGTTGTCACCAGCTGTCTTGTTTCCATCCTTTTCTATATCTACTTCTTGGTGCCAGATTTATAATCTTGAAAGTGCTTTCATCATTGCTAAAAAATTTGACTGAGTTGGCTGCCAGCAGGAGACAGATCTGTGTATGGCATTCGAGGACATCCACAACCTGGTTCCAATTTATTTTTGAGCCTTCATTTCATTTATCACCCTAAACAAAACCTTAGTCTCTGGCTTAGCCTTGCATAATTGTTCCTGTGCCTGAGTTATGGTCTCCCTATGTGAACACACACTTTCTTCTTCTGCCCCACCCCCTTTTCCTAATACACTCCCAGGTCTTCCCACTTTTCTTGCTATTTGACTTGTGTATTGCGGACCTGAAGATACATTAGTATCTTGTTGTCACAGGAGTTTTCCCCTTACAGTGTGAATACCCTCTGCAAAGGTAGTTGCTTTCTTTGAACTCTTTGTGCAAATCTCCATTTTAAAGAGCAAAGATTGTTACTGGAATTATTTACATCCCTAAAGTACCTTTTAGTGCCATGTTACACAATAGAAGGCTAAATGTTGAATGAAAAAATACTCAAAAGTACTAAAGTAAGTAAATCTTAAGAATTTCCCTTTCTTAACAAAACTGGAGAAATAAAGCTGTGTTACTATACGGCATTGTTTTTCAGCATGAGTAATGTAAAGGTTTCTTTCACTGTCTTCCCTCCATGTAATCATATAAATGGGGGAAAGGCAGAGAGCAGCATTTTCTTTACATTAAATAAAAACTTTAACTTCACTGAAAGTTATTCAAGAAAGGAAAATTAAAGGATGCAAGTATACATACCTTGGAGTAAGTATTTCCTTATATTGGAGCTTCTCTAATTTAGCCGGGGCCACTAACGACATGGGGATCACAATATTATCTATATCATAAGAGCTCTCACTTCGCAGTCTTCGTCGTGCTGTATTCTGCAAGCAGGATACAGTAGTTTGACAGCAGTTTTGATTATGTATGATGATACTCCTTTTATGAATATTTATATAAAGAAAATATGGAGTGCCCCTAAGTTTTAAAAATATTATAAAATCTAAAAAAAAAAAATCTGACCATAAGATGTTAAGAAAAACAAGTATACATAACTTCTATGAAACAGTACATTTGTGTGTGCACAATTCAAGTCTGTTTTTAAAACCATTAAAAATATGAATGCCTTAAAATACAAAAACCCTTAGCAGAAAGTGAAAGTGAAGTCGCTCAGTCGTGTCTGACTCTGCGACCCCATGGACTGTAGCCTATCAGGCTCCTCTGTCCATGGGATTCTCCAGGCAAGAGTGCTGGAGTGGATTGCCATTTCTTTCTCCAGGGGATCTTCCCGACCCAGGAATCGAACCTGGGTCTCCCTCATTGCAGGCAGATGCTTTACCGTCTGAGCCACCAGGGAAGCCTAAGGGTACTATAGAGCACCCTAAATGACAGTGAAATCTTTTAACCAGCTCGTTTTTATTAGGAAGAACTATGAAGTAAAACGTTTGGTGAGCCATTTAATAAAGGTTATTTTTACAGTCTTCATTTATGTGTTCCTAGGCCCTGAGCGCCCTGCTGTTTCTCTAAATCCTCCCATATTTTGACCTCTAGTCCCGACCAGCTAACAAAACACAAAACAATGTAAGAATAACACAAGTGCTGGATTCTTATTTAGCCCGAGTTTCTAACACACAAAAAACCCATAATGAAGAATTAATGAACAATTAGCTCCCTAATAAAATTTAATCAATATATTGCTTCTTAGTAAGATAATTTCAAATATACTAATTATGTGCTAGTAAATAAAGCTGTTAACAAAATACCCTGTTTAGGTTCCCCCACCGCCCACCAGATGTGTGAGCTTAGAAGTCTGTAAAGCAACTTGAAAGTTCACTGTACAAAAACTTACTTGTGATGATGAATTCTGGGTTCTTGATATAACATTGACATTAGTGACTGCAGTAAAACTGCTTTGGGACCTGGTTCTGTGTGCCGAAAAGCAAATTCTTCAAATCTAGTTCTTTCTCCTGCCATGGAAAGACCATTGAGAGTGTCATACATTAAATGTAACTGGTAAGTATTAGACTTTCTGTTTTCCTAGTTTGGTAATGTGAGTCTTGATCTGTTTATTGATTTTATTTTTTTTTAATCCATGTATCAAAAAACAAAAGGAAATTTTATAAAAATCTCAGTCACACTTGCCATTTTCTGGGGTTTTGACAGTTTACACCCAGTATATCATTTTTTTAATCTCATCTCCTTTTACTATGTTCATGCTTTCTGTAACTCTTGAAAAGTGAAAGTGAAATCGCTCAGTCATGTCCGACTCTGCGACCCCATGGACTGTAGCCTACCAGGTTCCTCCATCCACAGGATTTTCTAGGCAAGAGTACTGGAGTGGGTTGCCATTTCCTTTTCCAGGGGATCTTTCCAGCCCTGGGATCGAACCCAGGTCTCTCACATTGCAGGCAGACACTTTACCATCGAAGCCACCAGGGAAGCCCAACTTCTTCAAATCAGTATCCATGCATTAAAAATGGTTGTTGTATACAGAGCTGTCTTACTTTGTAGTATAGCATTTTACCTGTGTTCTTGTGAAGTGAAGTGAATTCACTCAGTCGTGTCCGACTCTGCGACCCCATGGACTGTAGCCCACCAGGCTCCTCCCTCCATGGGATTCTCCAGGCAAGAGTACTGGAGTGGGTTGCCATTTCCTTCTCCAGGGAAACTTCCCGACCCAGGGATTGAACCCGGGTCTCCTGCATTCCAGGTTGTTCTTGTATTCATGTTTAATTCACCATGTATAATATAGTTCAGTACATCTTGGGTATAAATAATTTCTAATTTAGTGGGTATACTGACATACTGCACCTAGGGCATACTTCACTAATTTATATAATGTTAGAGCCTCTAGAACAATTAATAAGATCCAACAGAGTATACAGATTATTTGTTATTTAATACATATTATCCCAGTTTTGTGTTACTAGCAGAGTTCTAGTTTCAGAAGTATCTCTGTTCATCTTGGCACTGTAAGGTTCTAAGGGCAATTCAACAAGGTTGAGCTACTTAGATGCATCTTGTCCAATTTATTAAAATTCTGAAGAAGCTTCAGCGAATCAGCATCTCCACAAAAGGAACCAGGTATGGTAATCTCTAAAGGGCAACCTTGTACTAACACGTTCTGAGTCCAGAGCACAGTGCTAGAGACTGAAGTCCTATCCAGGAGGACAGCTGGTAGAAAATAACTCTGGTTAGGAAATATAGGAAGGAAATTCTTAATTTCCATAAAGTGGATAGAAGCCCAGTCCACATAATTCTGAATTGACTACATGAATTTGCTGTTTGATCTTGTCCAATTTATTAAAATTCTGAAGAAGCTTCAGCGAATCAGCATCTCCACAAAAGGAACCAGGTATGGTAATCTCTAAAGGGCAACCTTGTACTAACACGTTCTGAGTCCAGAGCACAGTGCTAGAGACTGAAGTCCTATCCAGGAGGACAGCTGGTAGAAAATAACTCTGGTTAGGAAATATAGGAAGGAAATTCTTAATTTCCATAAAGTGGATAGAAGCCCAGTCCACATAATTCTGAATTGACTACATGAATTTGCTGTTTGATGTTCATAGAACAATGGATGTTTTGTGTAACTAGTGACTTCTGGGTTATTACTTCCGTGAGGCAGGGCTTTTGGAGATCAGAATTTTATTTTCAGTTTTTACTACTAGTGCTCATGTCCTCATTTGAATTTACCTATTGCTGTTTCACTCAAGTGTCTTTTCTTTCTTCCCTGTAATAGCTGCACAGAAGATTCTGACTTTATGTGAGGCTTGCATATAGAGGAATATCCATTTCTCCATTGATTCAGAGAAGTATTACGTACTAAAATGGAAAGAAAAATGAAATTTTAGTTCCTTAACACAAGTATGATGAACATGTTAACTTGCTTTTACTTTATAACAATGCAGAATATCGATATACCAGTTCAAAATGACATAAATAACATGAAGATGAAATACCCCTAAGCTGAAGATAATAGAGTAAGATTTGTTAAAAACATCTTCATGAAATGCCCCAATTCCCAATTCTCCATTATTTGAAGAAGGGTGATCTTTCTGTCTTCTAAGTTACAAACTTTTAGTTTATGCTCACCCTTAAATCTGGGAACAAGTCAGGACTGGGTAAGATTATAGAATCATAAGAGACTGGGATCTCTTGAGAGCAATAACCAGATTTCATCAATCTCTTGATAGTGCCTAGTGCCATTCTTTTTAAAGCAATGGATTTTTAAAACTTTAAAAGTCATTTAATATCTCTGTGCATCAGCTGCCTGAAATGTAAAATAGGGATAGTAGCTATTGTGGGATTATGGGGATTAAGTGAGTTAATTCCTGTAATGGTCACTAGAAGGATTTCTGACCTAAGTATGCAATAAATGTTAGTTTCATCATTACTGTTTTCTATCTGAACCCTATATTTGCAGTGGTGGGTTAATAACCAAATTGGCTTCTTTTTTTGAAATGTTTGGAGATATGGAAAGGATGGCTTAAGTGACAAATTTTAACCACTGAAAAAGAATATGGATGGTCTGTCAACAGTGACGGGGACTAAGATTTCATGATGGCAATGCATCCTAAAAATGATAGACAAAACTTTTACACATAGATGCACACATCTATACATTTACATCCACATTAGCATGTTAAAAAATGAAACTTCTAAGAACAATTTCTGAACATCTCTGAAAGCCTAATACCTTAAGAAATTTGAAGAGCAAACTGTAAAAGCACAAGAGAGTACTGCCACAAAAGTGTGATCATCAAAGGAGCTCTGAATGGAGGAAAGAAACAATTACCTGTAGTAGAATTACCTGTAGAATGACTACACATACTAACACAGCCAGGATCCTTGAAGCTTCAGCAGAAAAATGGATGGGTGGATAGATAAGGCAACACCCAGGTGCCCCACTTTGAAAACATGTCCTGCCCATCCATAACTGCCTCTGAAAACAACATTGAGTGTAAATTTCTTCCTCTTCCATGAAGAGGATTTCAAGCAGTGGCAGAACTATCTTAACAGTCAACACAAACTTCAGAGATGAAAACAAGACTCCAACAAGAAGTACTAACAACAGATCACTTTGAAAACATGTCCTGCCCATCCATAACTGCCTCTGAAAACAACATTGAGTGTAAATTTCTTCCTCTTCCATGAAGAGGATTTCAAGCAGTGGCAGAACTATCTTAACAGTCAACACAAACTTCAGAGATGAAAACAAGACTCCAACAAGAAGTACTAACAACAGAAGAGTTTTCTCAAGAAATATCTAATGGGTTTACAGAATACAAATTTACAAGTCTTCAAAATACTATTGCGAAGAGAAAGGCAAAAGGCCTCTCCAAAGATACCTCAGAAACGGAAAGGATAATTGAGGAACAAAATCACTGCTCATTGGCCTGAATAACAGAATGGATATAACTAAAAATCATGATCATTGAATTGGAAGAGTAATTCTAAAACAAAGGAACAGAGTGATGGAAACAGGAAAAAAAAATTCTAGAGGAGGACAAACCAAAAGAGGGTAAAAAAGATAGAATGAATGAGAGGCAATATTGGGAGAAGCAATAACCAAAAATTCTACACAATAGTAACCCTAAGGTTTCAGTAACTCGAGCATCAAAGCAAATGGGAGGGGAGAGTGGAACCAAACATAATATGAAGACATCCTAAAAGATACCAGAGAAGGGGGAAATTATCACAAGGAATGAGAGTCAGATTGACATAAAAGCAAATGCAGGGGGAAAATGGTGGCTTAAAGCGCTCATGGGAAACTAAACAGAATCCTAAGGTTTCTACCTGCTCCCTCAAAGGTTTCTACCCGAGAAAGATAATGCAGAGAAAGGTGTTATTTAAAATAAGACAGCAGGTATAATTCTAAAATTCATTTCTACAAAGGTGTATCTAGAATTGTGAGTTGGGTTTTAAAACACCTGGCATGTATTGATGTTCCAATAGTGTCCACCACTCTTGTTTTCTAGAGTATTTTCAAGAAAAGTCCAGGTAAATTCAACCCATCTCTTCTAAAAGAATTCACCAGTCACTCTGTCTCGTAAAAGCACATCAGACTTTCCGAAGAAAGCTTAACCTTTACTAAAGTGATCCTTTTAATTTTACTGAAAAGTTTCATTACACTTTTCTCCCTCTTACTCTTTGGTAATTTGTAATGTTATAATGGACTCCTGAAATAGTAGGAAATATATGGCAATTCAGAGTGTAACACATTCTCTTTACCTATGCTCATTGTAGTAACCCCAGCCTTTCAGCTTGCTTACCCGGATCTTCTGAATTCCATCCTAAAATATATTTTGACCCAGTATCATATTTCCTGTCTTCCCTTCCTCCCTTTCATTTATAGAGAGCCAGTTACATGCCAGGCATGTAATTAGATTCTTTTTTAAAATATAACTTGCTACAGGGATTTGGGGAAAATAATTGATTAGGCTATTTCAGCAGTATAGATAAGGGATCATTAATTTGGACTAATCTGATAGAAATACAGAGGAGCAGGTTTGAAGCATAAGATCCCTGATAGTGGGGTTTAGAGATGAGGTAAGTGTGGGTAAAGAAGGCTGAGCCTTAGGGTTCTGACCTGTGTGGGTTGTTCCTCTTTCTGCACTTTAAACTTGTTATTTTGACATAATTTCAGACTTACAGAAAACCTGCAGTAACAAGTGCCATTTTAATTCAGATTCCCTAAATATTAACGTTTTACCACACTGGCTTCAATGAAATTAAGTTGACATGATGCTTCTCTATTCTAGATATGCCAGTGTTTAAGGGCATTCTCAGACACACAACTATCAAAACCAAGAATTAGTGCTATTAGCTAACTGTAGACCTTACTCAAATTTCACCAGTTAGTCCTGTAATGTTCTTTACAGAAAACCCTTACACTGTATTCAGTTGACAGGTTTCTGTTTCCTCGTATCTGAAAGAGTTCCAGTGCCTAGTTTCTCATGACTGAATATTTTGATGAGTACAGCCCCTTAAGTTGGCTTTAGTATTTTCTCACCACTGGCAATTACTCAATTCTTCAGTTTTTTGTCTTTTCTCTACTTTGTTGTTAGCTGAAATGAGTAGTTGTCAAATTGCTAACTCTAATGCACAGTATAGGATAAATCCAAGATCTGAGGCAAAGCACAAAACCATCTATTTACCTTCAATTTATCCTGCAAGAATAACAGGCTATGACAAGGTATGCAATTGTTTCCATTTTAAAATCTTACATATAATGGGCCAACAGCATCTGAACCACTTGTTAGAATCTCAGACTCCATTCCAAACTTACTGAATTAGAATCTGCATTCTAACAATAGCCCCAAAGTAATTTGCACGTTAAAACTTGAGAAACAGGGATCTGGAACACTTGACTTTTCCTCTAGATTCCAGTTAAGCATTACCTAAAGCTACACTTGGCATCACCATCTTACTGGAGTTCCTTTTTGCCCTTTTCCCATCACCCTTAACCTTTCTTCCTCTGCTGTCTACTAGGCAGTTTACACACTCCTCCTCTTTCTTAGAATATTTTTATCATGTTGGTACCCATGATATCATTTAATGGTCATTTGTGTGTCTGCTTCTGTCACATAATTTAACTTCCCATGATTCACCTTTGATTTTTCGGCACTTAACAGTCTACTTGGCACAGAGAAGGTGGTCAGTAAATACTGGGTTCTAGTTTTAGTCAATTCTACAGAAAAGAAAAACGAGTGACCAGCTATTTAAGACAGATACAGGATGAAATTGCGTTGAGAAGGGGAGGGAATGGGGAAAGTAGAAAAGGAGAGTGAGAGTTGCTCACTTGTCTGACTGTGACCCCATGGACTACACAGGCTATGGAATTCTCCAGGCCAGAGTACTGGAGTGGGTAGCTTTTCCCTTCTCCAGGGGATCTTCCTAACCAAGAGACTGAACCCAGGTCTCCCACGTTGCAGGTAAATTCTTTATCAGCTGAGCCACAAGGGAAGCCCAGTAAAGGAGAGATTGGTACACAAAAAAGTACTGATTTGCCTAAAGTTACAGTGCAAGTTCGATGCAGGAAGCAGGATACTCAAAGCCAGTGCTCTGGGACAACCAGAGGGATGGGATAGGGAGAGAGCAGAGGGAGGGTTCAAGATGGGGGGACATGTGTGCACCTGTGGCTGATTCATGTCAGTGTATGGCAAGAACCATCACAATACTGTAAAGTAATTATCCTCCAATTAAATTAATAAAGTGAAAAAAGGTAGCATTCAATTCAAATGTTTCCCACTCCTAGCTTTTAATTTTAGATTACTAACATGTCATTATATTATTGATACATCAGTAATAATTTTGTGCCTAACATTTACACTGCTCCATTTTTTAAAGTCAGATAAATTAGAGTAACATTAGAAGAAACATAATTACAGAAGAAATATAATGACTTAACTTTGTTTTTGCAAATTCACTTTCAGTCATATACATAAATTTCATATTCACATTTCAAATGTAACATTTTAATTTGGATATATGTGTAACTTTTTTTTAACCTGATAACTCACTGTTATTTTTTCAGATGGTCACCTAACATTCCTCTGATTAGAAACAGTAGCATTTAACTATTCCCTAGCTGTTGGAACTACTTATAATCATAATTTTATTTGTATTATGGACATTCTTAGAATAATCATCTTGCACATATTTTTTAATTAAAAAAATGTTAGTCTAGGATAAATTCCAAGAAGCACAATTGTATCATGAAAAATATATAAACATAAGCTATACTTTCCTGTATTTCTTTTGCATAGCAATTCCTTGTTCTTAGTGCTTTCATTTCTTTAACTTTTTACAGTGGAAAAATTTCAAGAAACATAAATGGAATAATGAACTCCCCTGTTCCTATGATTCAGTATCAAGAGTGTTGAACAACCAACTTGTTTTCTCTCTCTCCCACCTGTTGTTTTTTGCTGGAGTATTTAAAAACACATTCCAAATATTGCCTACATATATGTCAGCTTGAATTGAATAAAGTAACAGATAAACTGTGTTTATGTAACCACATGCATTATTACATCTAACATAATTTATTAATATGCAACAGTAAGTCCATGTTCAAATTTCTTGTCTGAGAAACTGTGTGTGTATACAGCTGAGTTGTTATTGAGGATCTCTTAAGAGGCCTACAGGCTGCATCTGGCTGATGCAAGTATAAATATTTTTACATAGAATTGTATCATTTGTTTTTGTTCAGTCCCTAAATCAAGTCATGTCCAACACTTTGTGACCCCATGGACTGTAGACCGCCAGGCTCCTCTGTCTATGGGGTTTCCCAGGCAACAACAGTGGAGTGGGTTGCCATTTCCTTCTTGAGGGCATCTTCCCGGACCAGGGATTGAAACTGTCTCTTTCATTGGCAGGTAGATTCTTTACCACTGGAACTCCCTGGAAAGTCCCAGTTGTATCATACATAGAAGTAAAACTTTTGTCCTTTTAGGTCACTCACCATTCTTGGATAAATGTTTATATCCTTAGATAAACGTTTACAATGTTTTTAAAAATGTTATGTTCCACTGGGTTAGACAAATAACCATATTCCTACTGTTCTCCAAGTTGTTTTTAATTTTTCATTACCACAAATAATGTTAAGTATATCTGTGAATAAAGGTGGTTTCATATTTAGCATTAGACTGGGTTCTTGGAAATGGATTTATCAGGTCAGAATAGAGTTAAGTTTAGCAAACGTTTACTGTGAACAAGTACAGAAGTTTTTTTTTTTTTCTTAATGAGATTTAAAGAAATTAATTATGTAAAGGCCTTATAATGCATTTCAGGGATCTTCCCACCTCAGGGATCGAACCAGTGTCCTCTCAGGCGGGTTCTTTACCACTAGTGCCAAGGCTATAACAAATCCATTTCACAGTACTTTGCAAAAGCCTTGTATCAATTAATTGTACCTGAAATATTTGAGGGTACAATTTTTGCTACACAGTTTTGCCAGAACTGATGATTATAATGTCTGATATTATTAATGTAATTGGAAAAAGGAGAAACATTTAGCACAGTGTCTGTCACAGAGATACCCAGTACATGTTAGCTATAACTTTTTAAAATTTACTTATCTTTAAATTGAAGGACAATTGCTTTACGGAATTTTGCTGTTTTCTGTCAAACCTCAACATGAATCAGCCATAGGTATACATATATCCCCTCCTTTTTGATTAATTAGCATTTTCATTATCGTTGAATACATCTAGTTTTTCTTCTAATTCTTTTAAGATACCACCTTTAATATTTACCTCTTTAATCTATCTGGAATGTATTTTAATGTTCATCCACCTTAAATTTGTTTTAAGGTGCTATATGACAAAAAGATCTCGTTATTTTACCAAAAAGTCATTCCCTAATACCTCTGATTACAGAAAAAAAGTCATTTTAAACATGGGCTCTGAGCAAGACTACTTGGGTTTGAATCCTGCATCTACTACATCTTAACTGTGATTTGGGAAAAATTAGTCAAGCAGAAAGTAGCCTGACATACTATGCAGAACAGTTTAAAAAATGCTTTAACAGGGCTAAACAAATGTATATAGGACATTTGAGCTCATAGCCACCTTAACTTCATTTTTTGTCTAAACAAATCACTTTCATACTTAATGGGAAGGCCACCAGCTTGAACAATCATCTTAAGACAGAATGATAGATTTTTTTTCCATCAAAAACTGTTAAATAAGATTTCTTTCCACAGAAAAGAGATGTTAAGATAGGAATCTTCTTTATATCTTGCATTAACGGAGTGGGAAAATGATTTTAAAGGTTTTAGCAGTCCACTGTGGCTCCTTTGCCTGTGTGTGAAGGGCTTCCCTGGTGGCTCAGATGGGTAAAGAATCTGCAATGCAGGAGACCTGGGTTCAATCCTTGCATTGGGAAAATCCCCTGGAGTAGGGAATGGTCACCCACTCCAGAATTCTTGTCTGAAGGATTCGTTGGACAGAGGAGCCTGATGGGCTATAGTCCATGGAGCCAAAAAGAGTCAGACACAATTTTGCCTGTGTGTACTGAAAACTTCCAGGGTTGTGCAGATAAAGCCCTTCAATACTGTACTAGTGTATAAGGAATGCTTCATAAGAATCGTTTACTATTATTTATTAGTTAGGCTATCATTTCCACACTAATAGGAAATATCACTCATATAATAAATCCTTGGGCTTATCTCTGGGCTTTTTATTTAGTTCCCTTGGCTTCTAACCGCATCACAATGTTTTAATGATTATGCCTTTATATTGGGCTTATATCTGATACCTTATCAGTTCAGTTCAGTCACTCAGCATGTCCGACTCTTTGCAGCCCCATGGACTGCAGCACGCTAGGCTTCCCTGCCCATCACCAACTCCTGGAGCTTGCTCAAACTCATGTCCATCGAGTTGGTGATGCCATCCAACCATCTCATCCTCTGTCATGCCCTTCTCCTCCTGCCTTCAATCTTTTGCAGCATCAGAGTCTTTTCAAATAAGTCAATTCTTCTAATCAGGTGGCCAAAGTATTGGAGTTTCAGCTTCAGCATCAATCTTTCCAATGAACACCCAGGACTAGTCTTCTAGGATGGACTGGTTGGCTCTCCTTGCAGTCCAAGGGACTCTCAAGAGTCTTCTCCAACACCACAGTTCAAAAGCATCAATTCGTCAGTGCTCAGCTTTCTTTATAGTCCAACTCTCACATCCATACATGACTACTGGAAAAACTATAGCTTTGACTAGACGGACCTTTGTTGGCAAAGTAACATCTTTACTTTTTAATATGCTGTCTAGGTTGGTCATAACTTTTCTTCCAAGGAGCAAGTGTCTTGATTTCATGGCTGCAGTCACCATCTGCAGTGATTTTGGAGCCAAAAAGTCTGACACTGTTTCCACTGTTTCCCCATCTATTTCCCATGAAGTGATGGGACCAGATGCCATGATCTTCGTTTTCTGAATGTTGAGCTTTAAGCCAACTTTTTCACTCTCTCTTTCACTTTCATCAAGAGGCTCTTTAGTTCTTCTTCGCTTTCTGTTATAAGGGTGGTGTCATCTGCATATCTGAGGTTATTGATATTTCTCCCAGAAATCTTGATTCCAGCTTGTTTCATCCAGCCCAGTGTTTCTCATGATGTACTTACTCTGCATATAAATTAAATAAGCAGGATGACAATATACAGCCTTGACGTACTCCTTTTCCTATTTGGAACCAGTCTGTTGTTCCATGTCCACTTATAACTGTTGCTTCCTGACCTGCATACAGATTTCTCAGGAGGCAGGTCAGGTGGTCTGGCACTCCCACTCTTTCAGAATTTTCCACAGTTTATTGTGATCCACACAGTTAAAGGCTTTGGCATAGTCAATAAAGCAGAAAGATGTTTTTCTGAAATTTTCTTGCTTTTTCAATGATCCAACAGATATTGGCAGTTTTATCTCTGGTTCCTCTGCCTTTTCTATATCCAGCTTGAAGTTCATAGTTCACATATTGCTCAAGCCTGGCTGGAGAATTTTGAGCATTACTTTACTTGCATGTGAGATGACTGCAATTGTGCAGTAGTTTGAGCATTCTTTGGCATTGCCTTTCTTTGGGATTGGAATGAAAACTGACCTTTTCCCGTCCTGTGGCCATTGCTGAGTTTTCCAAATTTGCTGGCATTTTGAGTGCAGCACTTTCACAGCATCATCCTTTAGGATTTGAAATAACTCAACTGGAATTCCATTCACCATTTCTGATCTTTATGTACTGACACCTTACAGAACTTTTAAAATTTTTATTGGATATTCAACATTTACTTTAAGAAGAATACCTCTGGGATTCTGATTAGAATTACATTATAAGTTCATTTGAGGAAAAATGACACCTATAGTTACAACTTTTCTTTTGACAGGAACGGAATATTTCTCTCCATACAAGCACATATACTCTTCTGTTCCTCAGTAAACTTTTCAAGTTTCCTTCATGTAATTTCCTGTTAAGTTTAATCCTATATATTTTATATTTTCATTGTCAATATATCTAGGATAATTTATTATTTTACAAATTCTAATGGGTTGTTATTGGTATTTATAAAGGCTACTTGTTTTTTAAGTTTATTTAAAGATCTGTTACATTCCAAAACTCCACTTCTAACAGGTATTGACATTCAGTTGATTGCTGAGTTTTTGAGGGAGATGATGATTTCATCTGGAAATGTTTTGTGTAACATTTTGATGTTGAGAAATACACCTATGTATTTTCTTTCTTTTTTTGACTGCTTCCAAGCACAATGTCCCCATCCCCAATTTAGAGTTTCATTAATTTTTCAAGTTTTATTTTGTGTCGTAGTGTTTTATTTAAAATTCTTAGAAACTGATACATATCTGAGTAGATAAACATTTTCCCCAAAATGACTAACAATACTATTTATTGAACAGTTCTCCACTTTCTTACTGATTTACAATTCTTCCTTTAAATAATAAAGAATAAGCTGTGTAGTCTGCTTCATGAATCTACTTTGCTAAATGTAAGCAAAATAGAAGCTATTCTAATGTTTATAGATTTCTGTAATTTTTCTTATGTGGTTGGGCTAGATTCTCTCAATATTTTCCCCAGCAATTCCTTTTACATTTTCCCATTAATTCTTCCAATGGGCTTTATAATTAAGTTAACCAAATTCTTTTAGAACTTCAAGTTACACTGCACCAAACATAAACCAATAGGAAGAACTGATATCTTAATTATTATTACCATTCAGTAGTGCTATTTTCCCATGTTTATTTAAATTTCCTTTTATATTTATCAATAACATTTCATAATTCTCCTTCAACATTCAATAAGTATTGCACATTTCCTGTTAGGATTACTGCTATGTATTTTCTATTTGTGTGTGATGTGTAAAAAGTGAATATTAAAAATTAAGGATTTACATTCATTCCTTTGTTAAATTTTATGTCCTTAGCAAAATAATAAGTAAATGAAAGATGTAAAAAGTATATAAAGTACAAGATTTATAAGTAACATACCAGGTGATGGAGATATGATACAGTCTCCTAAAAATTTATTTTCAGTAGAATCTCCTTTTATTTCAGTTTTTTTTAACAGTGTTTCAAAGTGAAAATGAAGAGGCACATCTAAAAAAATTAAGCAAACAAAAATATTTTCAGTGAAATCACTCTTTTTACCATCCCATATTAAGATTTAGAAAAATAGGCAAAAGCCTGAAACGTCACAACTATTAGAAGTGACAAAATATTCTAAGTGTAAGCAATATTTTGGAAATTACTGATTATGCATACTAAATAAACACTATGAACAATTTCATAAACTAAAATAGTACATAAAGTGAACAAAATTATAAACATTCAAAATACTTGCAGATGAAACAAATGTTCCCAAAAGGTCTTTAATAAAATATACAGTCAAACCTGTCTGTTCCACCCACCTCTACAAACTCTGCATTTGAAATAATGAAGTTTCCAAAAGACATAATTATACAAGTTTAGTTACTTGAAGGAAAAAGACTATAATTCGGATGCAACCTTTTATGAAAATGTCATTTCACATTCCCTTAGTTTACTACTGTTATGAATCACAAAATTAAATCTACTTTTACAAAAAAATCAAAACATTCTGACAAACTAGTTCTCTTCTTTTAAGTAGAGACTTAGGAGAGTTGTTCAGTTCACTATGTTTATATTCCATACTCTCAAAACCAAAAGAGAAGCTAAGTAAATAAAATAGATGTGCTTCACATGTATTAACTAAAGTGTATTTTCTTCAATCAAGAAAGCAAAAACAATCATCTTAAAAAGCATTCAATAGAGATACCTAAACTTTTTCCTAAAAAATATAAAGAAATATTTTATAAAGTGGTTGATTTATTCAAAGTTTTGCTACTGAAGATATTTTTAACAGAACTAATTATGAATGCATAAATTAACATAGATCCAGAAAAAGTCTCAAATTTTTTTTTTTTTTTTCTTTTTGGCTGCACTCAGCAGTATGTGGGACCTTCATTCCCTGGCCAGGGATTGAACCTGGGCCCTCTACAGTGGAAACATAGAGGCTTAACCACTGGGCCATGAGGGAAGTCCCCAAAGTTTCAATTTTAAACAGAGAAGTAGCTTTCCATCAAAATAATGTATTTTAATAGCAGATCCATACTCAAATGTGGAAAAATATGCACACAAAAATGGGTTTATAAGTATCATCTTGGAAACTTTCCCATGGGACAGAGGTAAGATAGCTTTCAGTGCTATCACTTTACAAAGACCATAAGAAAACTATATAACAAAATGAAAATAAGAATACAAATTAAATATACTGCATAAACATTATAGGATTCTGATATTTCCAATTACCAAAACAAGTTTCTCCAAAGAGATATCCCTATTTATATAGAGTATCACCTATTCTACCACTGTTCTTTAGTTGTTGAAAACCTGACATAAGTAGGGAAGGTGCTTGTTCTACTCATATACATTCCTTAGAACCCACCCTGTAACCTGTGAGCTTTTATTAAAATTTCATAACACTTTATTCCACTTAATAGTTTATATTTCAGTTGTCAAATTGGAATGCAAGTACCTTGAGGGATTTATTTGTATTCATTTTCCTATCACACCTAGTATACAGCAGGTATTCAGATTTTTATTAAATGAACACAAGAAGAAACAGATAACCCTAACTAGTAGGTAAGGGAGCTAATCTTACTTTATTAAATGTAACATTAGTAGGATGAAAGATACTTATGCCAGATCTCAGGTTTTTTCATCAGAAACAAATTTACTAATAAAAAACAGGAAGTAAAGACTATGGCTAGGAATATGGCTCTGGAGAATGACAACTTCAGGTCAAATCCTGTCTGCATCATTTACTAGCTGTGTACTCTTGGATGAGTAATTTAACATCTCTAAGCCTCAATGTTCTTATATGTAAGATAAAGAAGACAACAATCACTCTCATGGGGTTGTTGCAAGAATTAGAGGAAAATGTAACGTGCTTATAGGATCCATTGTATTCTAAGATAAAATGTTGGCTGTGTTATTATTGTCATAAATATTATTTTTTCTTTCTTTTATTAAGGTTTCCTCAAAGATACAGTAAAACAGCTCCTACAAGGAGCTACTTCAATGTATGGTATAGCTAAGAAACCACTGTAATATTGGTAAAAACCAAACTAAGATTCAGGGCAGGAATAGGTACAAGAAATGGTGCTTTACAAAGAGGAGCAGTCCCTGAATGATTAGAACCAAAAGCTGAAAAGGAAACCAAAGCTCATTTGAGATTATCTTCCCATAAAGAAATGAACTTGAGATAACCAGTGTGAAGAATGTTTTCTTTTTTTACCCTAAATATTTACTTCAGTTTCAATGTACATAAGACTGGAAACATTCAAACAGAAAACAGGACTGGAGAGAAACTTAAAGCCATGTTAGGGACATAGGGATGTAATGCCTCATCCGCTCTGTTGTAGATTACTGGTATTTCTGAGGTTCAAAAGTTGAGTACGTCTAAAGATGGACACTTTTCTTCTCTGAAATTCAATGCTGATTATAGTTGGGGGAATACTATATGGCGGGAAAACACCATGCCAAAAAAAAAAAAACACAACCCTGACTTTTTGAGAAACATTTCAATAGCATAACCATATTATCAATAAAATGCTAAAAATTTAACACTCAAAGGGAGATCAAAAGCTAAGTACTTTGCAAAGTTAGTCAAAATGGTTTCCAAGGAAATAAAAAATCAACTTGCAAAGACAGAACATTAATTCATTAATTAATTTATAAGGAGGTTTACCTGACGGCAATGATAGAACAGAATGGAAAGAAGAATCTAACTCTGATACATGTTCTGTTAACATTTGAGACTTTGAATTGTGGTCACAGCTACTCCAAATTGAAGCTGACTGCAGGCAAGGCATCTGTGTGGTGTTTAAAAACCTTGTTTCTTTTGAAGGAAAAGTCTGTAAAGAAAAAAAGAATAATAATTTAAAGACTTCATTTTTTTGGAAAACTGATTCAGAGAGAATATAATAGTTATAGTACAGTGTGTGAATGACATCAGCAAGAAGTCCTGGATTACTGAATCACCTTGGAGAGAGCACTTTATGAAAAAGAGAAATGAGTTTGAACAACTTTAGGTCAAAAGAAAATGATTTACACTTCAGATTAGTGAGAAATGCAACACTGAGCAGGTACCATGCTAGGAAAAATTGTGCCTACAGCTGACCTTTGAACACAGGCTTGAACTATGCAGGTCCATTTATATGCGTTTTTTTTTTCCCACTTAATAGGTACTATAGTACTACATAAGCCATGGTTGGCTGAATCCTTGGATGCTAAACCACAAGACAGGGAGGAAGGCCAACTGACTATAAAGTTATACATTACCTTAGACCTTTTTTTTTTTTTTTTTTTTGCTGTGTGGGGTTGATGCCTCCAACCCCACCTTGTTCTCGGGTCAACTGTACTGTTTTCCTCCTTCTAATCTGTTATAACCAATGAGTGAAACTAGAGTCTGCTTTGAATTATAATGGCAGGCAATATCTACACTGGAGCAACAGTGAAACACTATGAAGAATATCATATATTTACATTAAATAAAACTGAATTTAAAATAAAACATTACTTATATTACCATGTAAAATAGACAGCCAATGGGAATTTGCTGTGTGGCTCAGGAAACTCAAGCAGGGGCTCTGTATCAACCTAGAGGGGTGGGGTGGGAAGGGAATTGGAAGAGGTTCAAAAGGGAAGGGATATATGTATACCTATGGCTGATTAATGTTGAGGTTTGACAGAAAACAACAAAATTCTGTAAAGCAATTATCCTTCAATTAAAAAAAAAAAGATATGTATAAAATATGCAATATGTTACATGAGTCTGAGTTTAAGGGAAAGTTAAAATTCCATAAATCATGAAAACCATGTTGCTAAATAAAAAAAGTTACACTGCTACATTAAAAACATATAATGCTTAAATGTTGGGTTCTTAAATTATTTTTTTCTGGTTATAAGTAGTTGGGCTTCTCTGGTGGCTCAGATGATAAAGAATCAGTCTGCAATGAGGGAGACCTAGGTTCAATCCCTGAGTCAGGAAGATTCCCTGGAGAAGGGAATGGCAACCCACTCCAGTATTCCTGCCTGGAGAATCCCATGGACGGAGGAGCCTGGCCAGCAAAGAGTCCATGGGGTCACAAAGAATTAGACATGACTGAGTGACTAAGAAAGCAAATAAGGATACAACCAATTAAAAAAAATCTATGAAACAGAAAAAATATTTTAAAAATTAGTATGAGTTTACTTGCATTCCTTCTGTCACCTCTTACCTCCACCTACTACAGTATCATTAGGACTCTTTTTCTTTTATGAAATGATATTTAAAATGCTCATAGTAACAGAATTTTAGATGCTATTAAAAAAAATTACTTTGTAAACTTACATTAAGATGTCAACTTTCTTGAGTTTGAGTTTCCTGTCTAACTAGCATGTTTTCTCTGTGTTTTAACAGAGAGAGGCATAGCCATGCCTGCCATAGCATTTAACTAGATTTCCTTTGGACTGTGAGCTCCTTGAAGGTTGGGACTATAATTTGTTCAATCCTGTATTCCTGGAACCTGACACAATCCCCAACATATGGTTGAAGCTTGAGTGCTGACCAAATGAATTTTATCTCATTTGCTCTTATAAAAACTTAAGTGAATAGAATTTTCAAATATATGTGTGCCTGAGACTACTTCACTGGAGGAAAAACAGTTCCTGTTAATATATGCTAAAATTTATCATGTAATAAATTTATATTTCTGTTTATATTGCATTGGCCAAGACTTAGGTCAGCTAATCATACCGAGCTGCAAGAAGTCTAGGAAATGCAGTCATTATTCTGGGTGGTCAAGCAAATTGATGATTTTGTAAGAAAATATAACATGTGGGATATGATAATAAAGCTGTGAGTTATTTCCAAAATTTATTCTAATGATGCTATATATCTATGGGAACAGCTGCAATTTCTTACCTTTACAAGATGCACTGGTACTTGTGACTCACTCTAGAATTATTCTTTTATGACGTAGTTGAAAAAGATATAAGGAACAATTATTTAAAATTACAAAGAAAAAAATGCTAACCTCTCTTTTTTCCGTGTATGGCTAGAACATTATGAATAAAAGGTGATAAAATCTGAATATTTACCATGTAATTAGTTTTCTCTTGCTATTTTTCCAAATCCAGGAAACCCAGTAGCCAATTTGAAACTATCCTAAATAATTATGGAGACAAGTGAGTGGCATCTAGGAAAAGGCTTTTTTCCCCCTGCAGAGAAAGTGAAGCCCAGGAGGCTGAAAAGGAATGGATGGAGAAATAAGAGAAAAACCTGGAGATTCTTGTCAATAAAAATTCAAATGTCTAGAGGGAGTGATCAACAACACCATATGCTGCATAAGATTCAAGCAAAGTAAAGCCTGAAAACTATCACTACATGTTTTAATTTTAATAATGAACCATTTCATATATACAAAAGAGTGTATAATTTATACTGCTACTGCTGCTAAGTCACTTCAGTCGTGTCCGACTCTGTGTGACCCCAGAGATGGCAGCCCACTAGGCTCCTCTGTATCTGGGATTCTCCAGGCAAGAACACTGGAGTGGGTTGCCATTGCCTTCTCCAATGCATGAAAGTGGAAAGTGAATGTGAAGTCGCTCAGTCGTGCCCGACTCTTAGTGACCCCATGGACTGCAGCCCACCAGGCTCCTCCATCCATGGGATTTGCCAGGCAAGAGTACCGGAGTGGGGTGCCATTGCCTTCTCCGGTATAATTTATAAGGGAGGTATAAAATAATGTTTAAAAAGCACCTATACACACTACCCTACTTTTAGAAACAGAACAATGCTAATATCTTTGATGACTTCTCTTCCTGTCCTGCCTCCATGAGCCTGTGGTGAAGACTGCTACTTTCCTCCCCAATATCTGTGTTGTCTACCTCCCTGTTCTAAAACTCCTGATTTTCAGTTGGGCACATTTCTCAAGTGTCCTTGCATCTCAGTTCAGTTCAGTTCAGTCCAGTCACTCAGTCGTGTCCGACTCTTTGCAACCCCATGAATCACAGCATGCCAGGCCTCCCTGTCCATCACCAACTCCGGGAGTTCACTCAGACTCACGTCCATCGAATCGGTGATGCCATCAGCCATCTCATTCTCTGTCGTGCCCTTCTCCTCCTGCCCCCAATCCCTCCCAGCATCAGAGTCTTTTCCAATGAGTCAACTCTTCTCATGAGGTGGCCAAAGTACTGGAGCTTCAGCTTCAGCATCATTCCTTCCAAAGAAATCCCAGGGTTGATCTCCTTCAGAATGGACTGGTTGGATCTCCTTGCAGTTCAAGGGACTCTCAAGAGTCTTCTCCAACACCACAGTTCAAAAGCATCAATTCTTTGGCGCTCAGCCTTCTTCACAGACCAACTCTCTCTTCAGCATCATTCCTTCCAAAGAAATCCCAGGGTTGATCTCCTTCAGAATGGACTGGTTGGATCTCCTTGCAGTTCAAGGGACTCTCAAGAGTCTTCTCCAACACCACAGTTCAAAAGCATCAATTCTTTGGCGCTCAGCCTTCTTCACAGACCAACTCTCACATCCATACATGACCACAGGAAAAACCATACCCTTGACTAGACGGACCTTAGTCGGCAAAGTAATGTCTCTGCTTTTGAATATGCTATTTAGATTGGTCATAGCTTTTCTTCCAAGGAGTAAGAGTCTTTTAATTTCTTGGCTGCAGTCACCATCTGCAGGGATTTTGGAGCCAAAAAAACAAAGTCTGACACTGTTTCCACGGTTTGTTTCCCCATCTATTTCCCATGAAGTGCTGGGACCAGATGTCATGATTTTAGTTTTCTGAATGTTGAGTTTTAAGCCAACTTTTTCATCTCTTTCACTTTCATCAAGAGGCTTTTTAGCTCCTCTTCACTTTCTGCCATAAGGGTGGTGTCATCTGCATATCTTCTACAAATGACTAAATTCTAGTCAGAACACCATGAAGAGGAGTCATCTGTGCAACCTTTAGAAACTTCCCTTTAGAAGGTAATTTAGCACTCCATTCTTCCACCTGTGATGGTGATCCCTGTCCCACCCCCTGCCCCTCAATCTTTTGAGTAAGGGTAATGTTAAAAAGATCAAACAAAAGTCAGGAGGAGCCTGGTTCCTAGATAGGTTTTTCCATTAATGAAACATATTATCTACGAGTCACGACAGTTTAGATTCTTTCATTCAGTCCTAAAATCTTTATTTTTATTTATAAGGTTCCAAACATGCTGGATAGGCTCACCAGTTCAATAATGAATAGAAATGGCCAAAGACATATTGTTTTGTCCCTTATTATACAGTATATGCTTCTAAAATTTTTTATAATTAAAAATTACAAGGATTAAGGATGATTGCAGATTTTTTTTCTGTATACTCTTTATCAGGATGTATGCCTTCTCTGCCAAAGTATTTTTTAAAACTATGTTAATGTTGAACTTAATCATATACTTTTTATGAATCAGCTGAAATGATACTTCACTTTTAATGTGGGTTACTACATTAACAAATTTATAAATGTCAAAGCAACTTTCCATTTTTCTTGAGGAATCTTGCTAGAGAGTTAACAATTTCTTTGCAAAGAACAAGAAACTGGATTTACTTTCTAGACTGCATATGGAAATTTTTGCATATGTATGTTTGTTCTTATGCTTCACTGATTCTGGTTTATTAGGATTGATAAAATACTTTGTCATGTTTTTCCCCTCAATTAACTTAAACTTATACATTGTTCTCTTTTCTTTTAGTGGTTTTCCTAGAGATTACAATGCATATGTAACTTATGGCTTTTAGAGTATAAAACAGATTATTCCTTTTACCACTTCCCTGAAAACAATGGAACATTAGAACACTTTTAAACTCCATTCACTCTCCTCTTTGTTTCTGTTATAACGCATTTCAATTCCATATATAGTTAAAACACTACATTATACTACCATCATTTTTATTGTCAACATTTATATTACCCATATATTTATTTTTTCCATTGTTCTTTACTTCTTTCTACAATTCTGTTTCCATATAGGATCATGTTCCTTCTCCTGTTGTCATTATTATTAGTGTAGATTTGCTGTCAACAAATTCTCTCCATTTTTATTTATTTGAAACTTTTGTATATCATCATTTTTAAGGATATTTTTGTGGATATAGAATACCAGATTGACTTTTTTTTCTTTCAGCACTTTAAGAATATTCACCTTTTCATCTGGTTTCCACTATTTCTACTCAGTGTGCATGCATGCTAAGTTACTTCAGTTATGTCAGACTCTGCAACCTATGGACTGTCGCCTCCAGGCTCCTGTGGTCATGGGATTCTCCAGGCAGGAATACTGGAGTGGCTTGCCATTTCCTCCTCCAGAGGATCTGCCCAACCCAAGGATGGAAGCTGCATCTCCTATAGCTCCTGCACTGGCAGACAGGTTCTTGACCACTAGTGCCCCCGGGGAAGCTCCTTCTACCTAGTAGTTAGGTCTTATTGTTGACTTCATTTGAAGGTATATATCTTTTTTACCCTGACTACTTTAATATTTTTCTGTGTCCTCACTTTTTAGCAGGCCTCTTATGTCCTGATACAATTTCTATGCATTTGTTATTTTTGAGTTTCAGAGAATTTGCATCCATCTGTCGATGTGCTGCTTTACTCTTGGAAATACTATTATTTCTTCAAATGTTCCTTCCCCCCTATTTTCTTTCCTTTCTTCTAGAGTCTAGTAACATATATGGTTAATTTTTTTCACTAATTCACAGTTCTCTAACTCTGTGTATTTTTTTTTCTATTTTTATCTCTGTGCTTCTATTTGAGTATTTTATCTTAATAAGTCTTTTGGTTCATTAACTATATCATACTCCCCTGGTGGCTCAGACGGGAAAGCATCTGCCTACAATCCGGGAGACCTGGGTTTGATCCCCAGGTCGGGAAGATCTCCTGGAGAAGGAAATGGCAACCCACTCCAGTATTCTCACCTGGAAAATCCCATGGACAGAGAAGCCTCTTAGGCTGTAAACTATGGGGTCCCAAAGAGTCGGACAAGATTGAGTGACTTCAGTTTAGTCACTTTCACTTTATACTCCATTATGGCTTCCCTGGTAGCTTAGCTGGTAAAGAATCTACCTGAAATGCAGGAGACCCCAGTTCAATTCCAAGGACAGGAAGATACCCTGAAGAAGGGATAGGCTACCCACTTTAGTATTCTTGGGCTTCCCTGGTGACTCAGCTGGTAAAGAATCCATTTGCAATATGGGAGATCCCTGGTCTGGGAAGATCCCCTGGAGAAGGGCATGGCAACCCATTCCAGTATTCATGCCTGGAGAATGCCATGGACAGAAGCTGGAGGGCTAGAGTCCATGGGGTCACAAAAAGTCAGACACGACTGAGTGACTAAGCACAACACAGCATGCTCTTAACAGATAAGCATAATATATGCTCCATTACTAATTATATAACTCCATTACTAGCTTCCCTGGTGGCTCAGAGTTTAAAGCATCTGCCTCCAATGCGGGAGACCTGGGTTTGATCCCTGGGTCGGGAAGATCCCCTGGAGAAGGAAATGGCAATCCACTCCAGTATTCTTGCCTGGAGAATCCCATGGACGGAGATGCTGGAGGGCTAGAGTCCATGGGGTCACAAAAAGTCAGACACGACTGAGTGACTAAGCACAACACAGCATGCTCTTAACAGATAAGCATAATATATGCTCCATTACTAATTATATAACTCCATTACTAGCTTCCCTGGTGGCTCAGAGGTTAAAGCATCTGCCTCCAATGCGGGAGACCTGGGTTCGATCCCTGGGTCGGGAAGATCCCCTGGAGAAGGAAATGGCAATCCACTCCAGTATTCTTGCCTGGAGAATCCCATGGACGGAGAAGCCTAGTAGTTTACAGTCCACAGTGTCGCAAAGAGTCAGACACGACTGAGCAACTTCACCTACTAACTATATCTTAGTAATCTGTCTGTTTTTCTCTCTTGAAGGCTAGTCATCTGGTCTTACCTTTTGGGATGCCTAGTAATTTTTGATGGAATGACAGATGGTATATTTTTAAAAACCATAAAGGCTCCAAATGATGTAATCTTTCCCCACTGTTAAGCAGATAAATTGCAGGTTTCTCTGCTTTAATCTACTTGGGGAATGTGCTCAGTTAAGTATGGGTTGCTGCCCTCATATGATTTTCTATACTTAATTTATTCTTGGCCCTTCAAGATTTTCAGTTAAGTGTTTGCTGTACTTTACAGACTTTCCCCTAATCATTCAGACCTTAAGAAAAAAATCTTCAGAGTACACTGAGAGTGCCACCCTTCTCTGAAGGGGTTTTGTTACTAATTATTTTTTTTAAGCCTACTGTTCTCTGCAGCCTGAGTGTTTAGCCAGTGTTATGAGGAAAATGTAAGCATAATATATGCTCCATATATATGCAAGAGTGAACGTCGACATTCTAGGAATCAGCGAACTAAAATGGACTGGAATGGGTGAATTTAACTCGGATGACCATTATATCTGCTACTATGGGCAGGAATCACTTAGAAGAAATGGAATAGCCTTCATGGCCAACAAAAGAGTCTGAAATGCAGTACTTGGATGCAATCTCAAAAACAATAGAATGATCTCTGTTCGTTTCCAAGGCAAACCATTCAATATCACAGTAATCCAAGTCTACGCCCCAACCAGTAACTCTGAAGAAGCTGAAGCTGAAAGGTTCTATGAAGACCTACAAGACCTTTTAGAACTAACACCCAAAAAAGATGTCCTTTTCATTACAGGGGACTGGAATGCAAAAGTAAGAGGTGAAGAAACACCTGGGGTAACAGGCAAATTTGGCCTTGGAGTATGGAGTGAAGCAGGGCAAAGACTAATAGAGTTTTGCCAAGAGAACGCACTCGTCATAGCAAACACCCTCTTCCAACAACACAAGAGAAGACTACACATGGACATCACCAGATGGTCAACACCGAAATCAGATTGATTATATTCTTTGCAGCCAAAGATGGAGAAGCTATCTACAGTCAGCAAAAACAAGACCAGGAGCTGACTGTGGCTCAGATCATTAACTCCTTATTGCAAAATTCAGACTTAAATTGAAGAAAGTAGGGAAAACCACTAGACCATTCAGGTATGACCTAAATCCAATCCCTTATGATTATGCAGTGGAAGTGAGAAATAGATTTAAGGGACTAGATCTGATAGATAGAGTGCCTGATGAACTGTGGACAGAGTTTCGCAACATTGTACAGGAGACAGGGATCAAGACCATTCCCATGGCAAAGAAATGCAAAAAAGCAAAAAGGCTGTCTGCGGAGGCCTTACAAATAGCTGTGAAAAGAAGTGAAAAGCAAAGGAGAAAAGGAAAGATATAAGCATCTGAATGCAGAGTTCCAAAGAATAGCAAGGAGAGATAAGAAAGCCTTCCTCAGTGATCAGTGCAAAAAAATAGAGGAAAACAACAGAATGGAAAAGACTAGAGATCTATTCAAGAAAATTAGAGATACCAAGGGACCATTTCATGCAAAGATGGGCTCAAAAAAGGACAGAAATGGTATGGACTAACAGAAGCAGAAGATATTAAGAGGTGGCAAGAATACACAGAAGAAATGTACAAAAAAGATCTTCATGACCCAGATAATCCTGATGATGTGATCACCTAGAGCCAGACATCCTGGAATGTGAAGTCAAGTGGGCCTTAGGAAGCATCACTACAAACAAAGCTAGTGGAGGTGATGGAATTCCAGTTGAGCTATTTCAAATTCTAAAAGCTGGTGCTGTGAAAGTGCTGCACTAAATATGTCAGAAAATTTGGAAAACTCAGCAGTGGCCACAGGACTGGAAAAGGTCTGTTTTCATTCCCATCCCAAAGAAAGGCAATGCCAAGGAATGCTCAAAATACCGCACAATTGCACTCATCTCACATGCTAGTAAAGTAATGCTCAAAATTCTCAAAGCCAGGCTTCAGCAATATGTGAACCATGAACTTCCAGATGTTCAAGCTGGTTTTAGAAAAGGCAGAGGGACCAGAGATCAAATCGCTAACATCCGCTGGATCATGGAAAAAGCAAGAGAGTTCCATAAAAACATCTATTTCTGCTTTATGACTATGCCAAAGCCTTTGACTGTGTGGATCACAATAAACTGTGGAAAATTCTGAAAGAGATGGGAATCCCAGACCACCTGACCTGCTGCTTGAGAAACCTATATGCAGGTCAGGAAGCAACAGTTAAAAGTGTTGGAACAGACTGGTTCCAAATAGGAAAAGGAGTACGTCAAGGCTGTATACTGTTACCCTGCTTATTTAACTTCTATACAGAGTATATCATGAGAAATGCTGGGCTGGAAGAAGCACAAGCTGGAAACAATATTGCTGGGAGAAATATCAATAACCTCAGATATGCAGATGACACCACCTTTATGGCAGAAAGTGAAGAGGAACTAAAAAGCCCTGATGAAAGTGAAAGTGGAAAGGGAAAAATTTGGCTTAAAGCTCAACATTCAGAAAACTAAAATCATGGCATATGGTCCCATCACTTCATGGGAAATAGATGGATGGGGAAACAGTGGAAACAGTGTCAGACTTTATTATTATTATTATTATTATTTTTTGGCTCCAAAATCAGTGCAGATGGTGACTGCAGCCATGAAATTAAAAGACGCTAACTCCTTGGAAGGAAAATTATGACCAACCTAGATAGCATATGGAAAGGCAGAGACATTACTTTGCCAACAAAGGTCCGTCTATTCAAGGCTATGATTTTTCCAGTGGCCATGCATGGATGTGAGAATTGGACAGTGAAGAAAGCTGAGGGCCGAAGAATCAAAGCTTTTGAACTGTGGTGTTGGAGGAGACTCTTGAGAGTCCCTTGGACTGCAAGGAGCTCCAACCAGTCCATCCTAAAGGAGATCAGTCCCAGGTGTTCTTTGGAAGGACTGATGCTAAAGCTGAAACTCCAATACTTTGGCCACCTCATGTGAAGAGTTGACTTATTGGAAAAGACTCTGATGCTGCGAGGGATTGGGGACAGGAGGAGAAGGGGACAACAGAGGATGAGATGGCTGGATGGCCTCACCAACTCAATGGACATGAGTTTGAGTGAACTCCGGGAGTTAGTGATGGACAGGAGGCCTGGCGTGCTGCAGTTCAAGGGGTCACAAAGAGTTGGACATGACTGAGTGACTGAACTGAACTGAACTGTTGAGGAAAACATTGTTCAAAAATGTTCTGAAGTGAAAACTAGCTGTGTGTTTCAGATCTCAAAAAAGAGCCCAACAGCATCCCTCATACCATCATCTACTAGCAACTGCACCAAATTTGAAAATTTCTGTCAAAGCTCCAGGACAAAAGTGGTTGCAGAAGCCAGCTATCCTAGGTGTTTCCCTCTCTGAACACATATGCTGAATCATCTCCTCTAACCATAATATTTTTCATTTATTTTCATATCTTCCAATTCTTTTCCCCTCAATTTTCTCATATAAACTTGGGCATGAAAGAATAAATATGTATAAGGTATTCATAAGTTGAAATAATGTCTGTCACATAATAATTGTTTAATAACTATTAGCTATTATTATTTGACATTCTTATTAGATATTAGTATTGCAAAAGGGACAAAATCAAGTAAAAATGCATACTAAATTATGCTTTTTATGAATCTTGCCCAGCAAAGGGATCATAACCTCTGCAAATGATGATTCTAAATAATTATCCCAATCCTTTTACCTCTATTTCTTTTATCCTGTTGCTCTGACAGAACAAGTAGTGTAACAATTGCCTATAAAAACGTGGAGGATAAAAAAGGTACATAATGAATTCATAGATCTGGCTAAGGAGGTTTCTAGGCAGAATGTTTAAGTGCCAACTGTTCACTTAACTGCCTATGATTAAGTATGGATGGAGTAATGAGCTTAGGTATAAAAGAAGCTAAGTTTTCAAGCAAAATTTAAAGAAAATATAGAACTAAGACTTGATGGGTTCAAAAATAAGACTGTTTCTCATTTACAGCCACTCCAGACAGCAAAAGTTTCACACAGTAAGAAATGACATCAGTACAAAGATCAACTCCAGAGAGCTTCAAGGTCAGGATCTCAGAGATGAGACTGGAAAATCAAGATCTTAGAAAGGTTTGGGACATGTTTACAGATGTCGCATGTAGACAAGAGGGCTCTTAAGAATCTTAAAGGTGCGCCTTGTGCTACAGAAAAAATGCCATTAAGTATCTTCAGGGTATTGTCCCACAGCAGCCTCACACTAAGTCCAAAACACAGTAAGGGCGTGTGTTGAAGAGGTATACAGATATGATTTTTCTATAATGGAGTTTATTTCAATGTGATATATAGGAATACCACAAAGTTTTAGACTTGAACTTGTACTAGGACAGAAGCAGCTCAGAATGACAAGACCTCTGAGTCTCAGTCTTTTTCAGAGAGGAAGCATGCTGAGAAAACCATTACATATTCTAAAAGGTGCTTCTTATTATGGAAAAGAAAAGGTTACTCAGAGTATGTAGCCAGGAGTTGCTAGGGCAGAACTAATAGCTAACAATGAACCATTTCCAGAGGAACAGGCCTACATTAACAAAACTGCAACATGCAGTAACTGTGTATTTCAGAATTGCTATATTCTTCCCATTCCCCCCTGTCTGAGCAGTATTTCTTCTGATTATCCCTGTCTCACTATTATATGTTGGGTATAAATCAAATAACTAATAACATTAGTTCACAAATCTTTCCATCCAGAGAAACCACACGTGAGGAGCTAAACCTAAAGAACTACTCTTGAGGAGCCATACATAAAAAGCCTCAGTGCAGGCACCTGGACCTGATTTAAGAGGATGATTTTAAGGTTTTAAGCCTGAACCCAATGGGGTAACAAGATGAGAAATTAGAGGTCTTCAGGGGAAAAGAAGTATTGGGGATGAAACTCCAATACTTTGGCCACCTGATGCGAAGAACTGACTCATTTGAAAAAACCCTGATGCTGGGAAGATTGAAGGTGGGAGGAGAAGGGGACGACAAAGGATGAGGTGGTTGGATGGCATCACTGACTCGATGGACATGAGTTTGAGTAAACTCCGGGAGCTGGTGATGGACAGGGAGGCCTGGCGAGCTGCAGTCCATGGAGTCGCAGAGTCGGACAAGACTGAGCAACTGAAATGAACTGAATTGGGGGAAAAGATTAGGTCATTTTTACATATGAGAGAGATGTCAGTAATTGGGAATCAGAGATAGTCAATGGTAGTCCCTACTGATGGCTCCTAGTATTCTTGCTCTTGAATAGTTTTTCCTACAATAAATCCTACACGGATTCCTTTTAACCAATAAAACCACACTAATTCCACACCAAGTCTTAAAAAGTGCCGACAGCTTTCATATTTGCATTTTTGAGAATCTGGATCACCAGGTAAAACTACTATGCTCAAGAAAAATCTGGTGGAGAAGCTCCTTGGAAAGGCTCTGAGATTACATACAGAGAGAATGAAACCCAAGTATTCTAGCCCATTCAAAACCCTAGATGACTCCAGCCCCAGCTGCCATCTTACTGTAACTGTATGAGACCCCTTAGGCAAGACTGAAAGAAGAACCACTCAGGTAACTTACAGAATCATGAGGGAATAAATTGTTTTTAAACCACTAAATTTGGGAATGGTTTATTATGTAAAAAGAGATGACCAAAATAAAGATAGGCTAACTCTGTGTAGCATGAGCCCATATATACTTCTATAGTGGAGAAGATATGTATCATGATCAATCTTTGCTTACATATACATGTAGCGTCCACCACCACCATGACCGAGATACACAGCAGTTCCAACAACCCAGAAATCTTGGCTGTACCCTTTCCTGGTCAACTCCTACCACTTGTACTGAAATAACCACAACTGTAACTTCTATTACTGCTAACTTTTATCCATGTTTAATATATAGTATGTACTCTTTTCTTTCAGGCAACATAATTCTGGGAAACACATCTACACTATTGAACAGTAGTCTATCCTTTTTACGGATACGCCACAATTCTGCTGATAGATATTTAGATTGCTTTAGTTTCAGACTTCAATAAGTAAAGCTATCACAATGTGTGCTAAGTTGCTTCAGTTGTGTCCGACTCTTTGCAACCCTATGGACTGTAGCCCAACAGGCTTCTCTGTCCACGGGATTTTCCAGACAAGAATACTGGAGTGGGTTGCATTTCCTTCTCCAGGGGATCTTCCCGACCCAGGGATCAAACTTGCGTCTCTCATGTCTCCTTCATTGGTAGGCGGGTTCTGTACCACTAGCGCCACCTGGTGGGAAGCTATTACAATAATTCTTAAACGTGTCTTTTTGTGTATCAGTTCAGTTCAGTTCAGTTGCTCAGTCGTGTCCGACTCTTTGCGATCCCATGAATTGCAGCACACCAGGCCTCCCTGCCCATCACCAGCTCCCGGAGTTCACCCAGACCCACGCCCATGGAGTCAGTGACGCCATCCAGCCATCTCATCCTCGGTCGTCCCCTTCTCCTTCTGCCCTCAATCCCTCCCAGCATCAGAGTTTTTTCCAATGAGTCAACTCTTCTCATGAAGTGGCCAAAGTACTGGAGTTTCAGCTTCAGCATCATTCCTTCCAAAGAAATCCCAGGGCGGATCTCTTTCAGAATGGACTGGTTGGATCTCCTTGCAGTCTAAGGGACTCTCAAGAGTCTTCTCCAACACCACAGTTCAAAAGCATCAATTCTTCGGGGCTCAGCCTTCTTCACAGCCCAACTCACATCCATACATGACTACTGGAAAAACCGTAGCCTTGACTAGACGGACCTTAGTCAGCAAAGTAATATCTCTGCTTTTGTTTGTGTATAAATGTGTTCATTTCTCCCGGGAAAGTTCCTAAGAGTAGAACTGCTGAATTATAAGGATAGATGTATGCTGTATATTTCACTGTGGTTTTAACTGCATTCCCTTGATGAGTAATAATTTTAAACATTTTTATATACTTGTCCATTTGGATATCCCTCCTCTATGAAAAATCTGTTCAATCTTCTGTTTTTTTTATTTAAAAGAAGTTCTTACTGTGGTAAAATACACATAAAAGTTTACTATTTTAACCATTTTAAAGTTTACAACTCTGGGTTATGCCTATTTTAAATTGGATTGCTATTTTCTTATTTTTTAGGAATAAATTTAATTATTAATGACTTCCCTTGTGGCTCAAACAGTAAAGAATCTGCCTGCAAGGTGGAGACCTGGGTTCAATCCCTGGGTCAGGAAGATCTACTGGAGAAGGGCATGGCAACCCACTCCAGTATTCTTGCCTAGAGAATCCCATGGACGGAGGAGTCTAGCGGGCTACAGTCTGTGGGCTCACAGAGAGTCAGATACGACTAAGCAACTAACACCTTCTCTTTCACAATTATTAATATATTCAGATACAACATCTTTGTTGGATATATATAGAGAGCGACATACAAATATAAACATATAGCAAGTGTCTTAACTAAGTGTATACTTCATTGATCTTTTTGATGCTGTCTTTAATGGAAATAGGTTCATAATTTTAACAAAGTCCAAATTAACAATTTTCCTTTTATGATTAGTATTGTTTATATCCTGTTTAAGAAGTTGGCTATCCCCAAAGACATGAAGATATTGTTTTCTTCTAGTTTTATTGTTCTCCTTTTACATTTAAGTCTATGATTTACCTTCTTTTTTCAGAAGGTTAGTACATGTTTGTTACTCAGTAGCTCTATCATGCATTGCCTGACTGTAAAAGTTTGAGGGTCTAAAAACTTATATTTTGTGCAGTTTCTGACCCTTTCAATCTAAGCCAGTAATTTCTATTAATATAATATTCTCAAAAACCTAGTGGGTCTCCCCTGTATGTCAAGATGACCCCTGTCATTTAGACAAGAGAGTTTTCCCTAGATCTTATCTGAATAATGCCATCTCTATTTCCTGAGTTCAGTTCAGTTGCTTAGTTGTGTCTGACTCTTTGCGACTCCATGGACTTCAGCACACCAGACCTCCCTGTCCATCACCAACTCCCAGAGTTTACTCAAACTTAGGTCCATAAAGTCGGTGATGCCATCCAACCATCTCATTCTCTGTCATCCCCTTCTCCCACCTTCAATCTTTCCCAGCATCAGGGTCTTTTCAAATGAGTCAGTTCTTCGCATCAGGTGGCCAAAGTATTGGAGTTTCAGCTTCAGGATCAGTCCTTCTAATTAATATTCAGGACTGATTTCCTTTAGGATGGACTGTTGGATCTCTTGCAGTCCAAAGGACTGTCAAGGGTCTTCTCCAACACCACAGTTCAAAAGCATCAATTCTTCAGTGCTCAGCTTTTTCTATAGTCCAACTCTCACATCCATACATGACCACTGGAAAAACCATAGCCTTGACTAGACAGACCTTTGTTGGCAAAGTCATGTCTCTGCTTTTTAATATGCTGTCTAGGTTGGTCATAACTTTTCCTCCAAGGAGCAAGTGTCTTTTAATTTCATGGCTGCAATCACCATCTGCAGTGATTTTGGAGCCCAAGAAAATAAGATCAGTCACTGTTTCCATTGTTTCCCTATCTATTTGCCAAGAAGTGATGGGACTGGATGACATCATCTTCATTTTCTGAATGTTGAGTTTTAAGCCAACTTTTTCACTCTCCTCTTTCATTTTCGTCAAGAGGTTCTTTAGTTCTTCTTCGCTTTCTGCCATAAGTGTGGTGTCATCTGCATATCTGAGGTTATTGATATTTCTTCCGGCAATCTTGATTCCAGCTTGTGCTTCTTCCAGCCCAGCGTTTCTCATGATGTAGTCTGCATAGAAGTTAAATAAGCAGGGTGGCAATATACAGCCTTGACGTACTCCTTTTCCGATTTGGAACCAGTCTGTTGTTCCATGTCCAATTCTAACTGTTCCACGTCCAGTTCTAACCTGCATACAGATTTCTCAAGATTTCTCAGATTTCTCTATTTCCTGGCTTCAGCTAAATTGGATCCCGGGGTCATATGCATAATCTCTCTAGCAAAAAATTGTCCAGCCACATCCTTGGATTCTCTCCAGAGCATGCTATATAATTTTTTGCAGAAGCATGAGAATTTCCCAAATTACAAATTCTGGTTCCTTTTGCTTAACCGTTTCTTCCTCAACTTATCTATATCCTCTGATACATACATGCTAAGTCAACTTCAGCCATGTCTGATTCTTTGAGACCCTGTGGGCTCCTTCAGGCTCCTCTGTCCATGGAATTCTCCAGGCAAGAATGCTGGAGCAGGTTGCCCACCTCAGGGGGTCTTTCTGATGGAGGGGTCGAACCAGCATCTCCTGCATCTCCTGCATTGGCAGGCAGGTTCTTTACCACGAGCGCCACCTGGGAAGCCCATATCCTCTGAGATTTTAACTATAAACAATAAGTAGAAACCAGACTGCAAATTCCACACTTTGCTTGATAATTTGTTTAGCTAAAATATCCAAGAATTCAATGCTTACAAGTTCTGATTTCCATTCAGCAGTAGAGTATTACTCAACCAACTTTTCTACCATTTTATAACAAGGATCACTTTCCTTCCAGTTTCTAGTAACATCTCCTGAAATCTTACCAGAATCACCTTTAATATTCATATTTCTTTCTAGTAACATTTTGTTCATGACAATACATCTATTCTCTAAGATGACACCATCTTTGTCTTCTATCCTCTCCACTTCCTTCTGAGTTTTCATCAGAATCTAGACTTGATTATCACACACCTCAAAATTCTTCCAACCTGGATCCAATTACCCAATCTCAAAGTCACATCCACAATTTTACATATCTATTAAAGCAGTATCCTACTTCTAGGAACCAAACTCTGTATCAGTTTCCTAGGACTGTCATAACAAACTGCCATAAATTAGGCGGCTTAAAATCACAGAAATTAATTTTCTCACAGTTCTGGAGGCCTAAAGTCCAAAACTGAGCTTTTATCATGGCTGAGCTTCCTTTGAAGGACATAGGGGAGAATTGTTCCTTGCATCTATCAGCTTCTGGTGGCTCCTGATGTTCCCTATTCCCTAGCTCTAATCTCTGCTTCTGTCCTTATAAATGCTTCTTCTCTGTATCTCTGTGCCTCCAACCTCTCTCTACCTTTCCTTTTAAGCATACCAGTCACATGATTTAGGACCCATCCTAACCCATAAATGATCTTATCTCAAGATCTTCAACTTAATTATATATACAAAGACTCTATTTCCAAATAAGCTCACTGTAATAGTTTGGTAGCTCTATCATAACAAAGTACCACAGTTGAGTGGTTTAAACAACAGAAATTACTGTTTCATAGTTTGGAGGCTAAAAGTCAGATCAGTGTTTCAGCAAGACTGGTTTCTTTTGAAGATAGCAAGAACCTATTCTATTCTCCCCAGCTTTTGGTCTATAAAAGAACCAAGAAACTGATTCTGATTTCAGTCTTCATCTTCACATGGCATTCATTCTGTATGTATAAAAATTTCCCTTTTTATAAGGACACCAGTCAGACTGGGATAGGGTCTACCCTAATTACCTCATCTTATGTCTAGGGGTTAGGGTGTCAATAAATGAGTTCAGTAGTAAAGAATCAGCCTGCAAGTGTAGAAGACGCAGGTTCAGTCCCTGGGTTGGGAACATCCCTTGGAGAAGTAAATGGCAACCCACTCCAGTATTCTTGCCTGGGAAATCCCATGGACAGAGGAGCCTGGCAGACCACAGGGTTGCAAAGGATTGAACACAACTGAGCGATGAAACAACAACCACCGGTTAGTTTGTGACTGCTGTGGTTTCTCCTCCAGATCTTGGCTGTGACTTTGGTTTGCCTGTCTCTCTGTACTTCAGCGTGGCAGTTTGCCCTGCAACCTCAATTCTCTGATGGGTTCATGAAAAGGCACCAATTTTCAGTTTGTTCACCTTCTTGCTGTAAGGACAGGAGCAACAACTTTCAAGCTCTTTACCTGTTGGAGCCAAAACCAGAAGTCGCCCTAATGTATTGAATAGTATGATGATTTTTAAAATAACTTTTACATGTATTTGTTGCAATGAGAATATTGATCAGCCATCTATCTACTATATGTTACTGGTAGCAGTATGCTACTGGTACCCACCTCTCTCCACTGCCCTTTATATAAGCTTTTCTCAACCAATACCCTATTAGATTAAACACTATAGAAAATCATTTAAATAATTATTTTCTAAATTCTGTCAAGGATGTTACATAGCTAGCACAACGCCAGATGTATAGGAGTTAATTTATTACATAATATGGATGCCTTAGTCATTTTATCCCTATACACATTTTAGTGTATTTCTTAGAATAAAGATTTTTCTCACATAACTGTAAAGTAGAGCACTCAGGAAACTCAACATCAATACAATACAATATTTTAATATAACCTACCATCAATAGTTCAGTTTTCTCAGTTGTCCCCATAATCTTTTCCCTTCCAAAGAATTGTGACCTGAATCATATATTCATTCAGTTGTCAAATATCTTAAGTCTCTCTTTCAATCTGAAACATTTCCTCAGCTTTTCTTGGCTTTTATGCCACTGATTTTTTTTTAAGAATACAGGCCAGCTTTTGTTTCTTAATAGCATGTTTCTGATTTTGGCTTTGTCTGATGTTTCCTTAAGAGTAAATTCAGGTATGTATCTCTGGTCAGAATACTTCATAATGATATTGTATCAGACCCATAGTGATATTGTATCCTTCCCATATTAGTTTCTATCACTCAGGCAAGATCATTGTCTGGTTCTCTACCGTATAGTTAAAACAATATTAATCTTACTCCTGATCACACTTCACCTAAACTCTGCTCCCAGACTTTTCATGTACTGTTGATTCTTACCCAACCAATTTTTACTACGAGTGCTACAATTGATTGTCTCATTTCACTGTTCACTCTACATTAATCACAATCCTACTCTGTAAAAGTTTCCCTTTTCCATTTCTCTCCCTCCCATCCTCTCTCTCTCCCTCTTTCTCATCAGAATAGATTCATGGCTTCCTATTTTTTCCACTGGGCTCATTACTGTTAATTCTTCTGATGCTCAAACAGCCCCAGATTTGGCCAGCGGGAGTGAAGCTTATTCAAACAAGCTCTTGGGTTTTTGTTTATTTTTCTTGACATGCCACCATCATTTAAAAAAAAACGTCCCTGCCTTCTGGTAACAATAAGATGTTCCAGGCCTATTTTATATCCCCTCTTTCCCAAGCCTGGAGTCCAGCCATTTCTCTAACAATCCATATTTCCTTTCAATAGGGAATGTATTAGAAAACAAGAATGAGTGCCAGCTGTTCTCACTGCTATCATGGTAAGTTTGAGTTTAGACTTGTCATATCCAATTGGTAGTCATTATCTAAATGTTGCTGTTTAAATAAAAATTAATAGAAACAAAAATTCAGTTCCTTTGCTGCACTAGTTACATTTCATGTGTAGTTACATGTATTTAGCAGCTAACATATTGGACACCACAGATAATTATAGAAATTTCCATCACTACAGAAAGTTCTATTAGACATTATTGTTCTAGACCCTTTCACATAGCAAACACACACACACACACACACACACACTTTTTTTCCATCTCTGTTCCAATTACTCAAGTGCTTTCTTTATCTTGACCCAAACCCTTTCAAAATTTGGATTATCTTTCAAAACCAATCCTTTGTGGTGCATTTCTCAGTGCCTTTAACCAAGCTCCTTCTCCAACCCCCAAATATACAGTCTTTACTGATTTCAAACAAACAAAAATTTTGGTTTAGCCACTGTGGAAAACATTATGGAGGTTCCTCAGAAAACTGAAAATAGAATTACCGTAAGATCCAGTTATCCCCACTCCTGGGCATAAATCCAGACAAAACTATAGTTCAAAAAGATACATGCACCCCTATGTTCACAGCAGCACTGTCCACAATAGCCAAGACATGGAAACAACCTGAATGTCTATCAACAGATAAGATAAAAAGATAAAGAACATGTGGTATAATGGAATATACTCAGTCATAAGAAATAACAAAATAATGCCACTTGCAGCAACATGGATCCAACTAGAGATAATCATACTAAGTGAGGTATATCAGAAAGAGAAAGACAAATACCATATTATATCACTTACGTGTAAAAACCAAAATATGATAAAGAAACTAACAATGAAACAGGAAGAATCACAGAGAGAACAGACTGGTGGTTGCTAAAAGGGACATATTTGGTGGAGGGATGGAGTGGGAAAATGGGGTTAGCTGATGTAAGCTTTTATATAGCAAGGTCCTATTGTATAGCACAGAAAACTATATTCAATATCCTATGACAACCATAATGGAAAAGAATATGAAGGAAAAAAAATATATGTGTATAATTGAATCATTGCTGTACAGCAGAAATTAACACAACATTGTAAATCAACTATACTGCAATAAAAATACTGATTAAAAAACATCTGGGTTATTTTTGCCATTACCAATGTAAATATTAATTGGTAAAAACATGGGCTTTGGATTCAGACCTATTTCTTACTAGCTATATGACCTTGGGAAAGTTACTTAATCTCTCTAAACTTCAATTTCTGCATCTAAAGCTGGGATTAATAATGCTTCATATAACTGTATGTTTGAAGACCAAAAAAAATAATATACTGAATATGCTTAGCATTATGACTGGAATATGATAAATTATATGGCCTGTTAGTAACAATAATATTAGACTTGTTTCTCCTTTGTTTACTGAAAGTTTTAAATTTGTTCACTTTTCCAAGCCAATCTTTACATTACTAAGGCATACATAGTACGTTAGCAATACTGAGCAAATTAAATTATTCAAATAGATTCCTTCCAGTTAGAATATTAAGACCTATTTATATGTGAAATATTTCTCTTAGACAATTCTATTTATAACTCTGAAATTATAAAATCAATTTCAAATATTTATTGCTTATAGCAACTTTAAATAAAAATTGTTAAATAATTTCTTATACAAAAACTTTAAATAAAATATTTTCCTATTAGGTTGATTAATTATGTAAAATTTCTGAAAATTCTGAAATAAAACTTTGAAAAATTTCAAGTTGAGAAAGCATATTAGTAACTGAACTACAAAATGGCAAAAATCAAATTATTGATAAAAATTTGTCAGCATTCATAATCCTATTTATAAAAGGATCCTATAAAACAAAATTTGAAATTTGTTTCTAATGAAATAAAGCATCTTGAGTTTTTTATAGAACTATATTTAAAAATAGCTGATGTAGTAATACTCAAAAATAATACGAAAGCAAAGATAAATTCCTTTCCTCTGACATATTTAAAATATAGAAAAATGTTATACCTAATGATAACTAGAGATGACTTATTTTGCCCTCCATCACAGTTTATTTAAGATATGTACTGAAAGTATAAACCTAATATTTTGCTAATAAATGAAAAACATGCTTTTCAAAATGAAAGCTTTTAGTAAAGCATATTTTATTTGTAAAAAGTGTAAGCATGGTCATCTAAAGTTTCACTGCTTATATGAAAAAGGGGTGCTCATCAAATTTAACAAATACTAAGCCTAAAAAGGAAAGCAATGTCATATCCTACAAAATAACTACAGCCCTGTAGATTTTTACCTTTTTCTTTACTAAGCAAAAGACAAATATATAACATGCTTGTGTCTTATTACCCTTACCGGTAAAATTTTAAAATCAACTTGATATGTAATTTTCTTTCAGATTAGTTCAAACATGATTAAAAAAAACAGAAATGTGAGAATTTCAGAATACACTGCTATGTTAAAAAAATTATTAAATCTCACTTCTTCTAAATAACTATGTACAACTGTTTTCCCAAAGGCAACCTTACCTGTGGAGTCCAATAAAATGTTGGGCTCAATCTGTAGAGTTTTCGTTTGTGGAAACTCTGAAGTGGCCTTGTTCGAGCTGCTGTACTCATGATAGTCAAGGATGGAGATTTCAATCTTGTCCTGTCTTTTCTCCTTTTCTTACTGTGCTTCTGGTTAAGTAACCAGCTACTGGAGGAAGAGAGCTCATCTAAATTCTCTGAAGCACTGAAATGCCATGAAATAATTGGGGAGTGGAGGGAATAAAACAAAACAAACAAACAAAGACAAAGAAAACTAAATGTAAATCACCTTGATCTATTATGACAGAGGAGAATTAATTTTAGCCAATTTTGTGGTAACAACTGATGAAAGAATCAATATTAACGGAAAATTACATTTCAAGTTGTGAAAACAGAATCTGTATTTTCTCCTGCAAAATAAATATCCCATAGGTTAGAGATGCTCACACAAATTCACTAGTACATTGTAAATTTCACTGTAAATCAATAATCATGAATATTACAGTGTTAAAAGTATCTACATCAAATTCTTTTTCAATAAGGGTGAGTTTACATAGGATTGTAGATTTTAAAAGGCTAAAGTCTCATTACTACATCATTAGCTGCTCTTACATAAGCATTACATATCTTTCCAGGGAATTCTGAAACAAAGATGCAATCTGTCTACATTTTAAGAATTTTTTTAAAACTTCTGATGACACAGAAGACACAAACTATAAAATATTTTATCAGATCACACAAACTACTCATGAAAATAAGCATAATTTTACAATTATCCCTCATATTAATTTTTAAATATTTATTTAAATATTTTAGAACATCAGGAGGGAGTTAATGCTTGTCACCACATAAATTTAACTTTATTTATGCCAGTATATTACATATAAAATATTCAGCTTTTCAGGTACTATAATCTACCAGTTCAACCTTATTTATATAAACAACAGCTAGCCAACTTAGCATTCTAAGACAAGTGAATCAATATGTGCTATTGCTAATCACAAATAAATTCTAAATGTGCTATCTGGTTCAAGTAGAATCAATGTTTAAAGGTAAACATAAGATACAGTTTTTCTATAGCTGTGTCACTGGTTTTGAATATTTATAGCTGCAAAATATTCTATTATCTTTCAGATAAAGCAAGTAATTCAAGAACACTTTATATAGTAGTAAGAAACTAAAAATAAAGGTACCCGAATCGCTTCTGTTGGTGAGACCAAAAGAGAATAATAAAATATGGAATTTGGTGATTACATACAAATATATAATTGAGTATGTCTATTGGCCAGACCAGTATAGGGAAAAAAATCTGATGATAAATATTTTATTTTTAAAATATTAACTTCAGTCTTTAGAAAGCTCTAGTCATGAAAGTTTTAATTATCAGTTAATAAATATTCTAAAGATTATCTATCTGAGAAAGGTTTAAGATATACCAATACTTTCAAATTAACAGGTCCAGTCTCATATACTGATGTTACTTTTTGTAATATATCATATGTTTGACTATAAAAACCTAAAGTGTATAAAGTGCTAAGTTACAGCCTGCTCTTGAGAAACCAGTCTTTGACCTGGGCTACCACATCAAGGGTAAAAGAAGGCATAGGTGATAGCCAGCATCAAGCTAGGTACTAAGCATGTCAAGTAGAGAAGTGAAGAGGTCAGGAAGAAGACCGGCTACAGTAGGTGGTTAGTACTAGAGGTGATCACATGAGGAGACTGAGGATTCAGGAACGTAGGGGGAGATCTAGCACAAAAGGTGGCTCTGTGTAACAGGCAGATAGTACAATTTGGCTCTAAAATAAACTAAATAATTGAGGAGGGGGAAGAAATGAGGGTGGTTTTTGGGCTTACATCTTTCTCCATTTCCACTACCACTCTCTTAATCCAAGCTTTTTTCTGCCAGAATTCCTCCTATACCCTTGCAACTGTCCCCCTCCCTCCATTCACACTTTATTCCATCCAGTCCTTTCTAAGCTTTCAGGAAAACAAATCTGGTCCTGTCTTAGCCTTTCCTCCCATGCCTACACTGCTTAAAATCTCTCAAAGCCTTCTCCTTGCTCTTGAGAAAAGTACTTAAATCCTTAATGGAAAAGGCCCTGATTGGTCTGCTCTCTCAGCCTCCTCATGTGTCACACTCCCTCTCCTTCCCTGTGTTCCAGCCACATTGCCTCTTTTAATTCCAAATAACTCACACTTGCTCCAGTACTAGACCGACTATATATAATATCTGCTTCCAAGAATTTTCTCACATCCTCCTTCACTTACGTAATTTCCAATAACCATTTGGCTCTCAGTTCAAAAGTTAGTACCTCAGGTAAATCTTTGAGCCCTTGCATAGTCTTTCCAAAGACAAAGTCAAATTCCCTTCTGAGTTCTGATAGTACCATTCACCTTTAGTATTTTTCATGATGCCAATTTTACAATTATTTGTGTTACTATCTGATTAGTGTCTTTTTTCTTTTCTAAAACTGTAAGTAATAGACTGTGTTTTAACTTTTTATCAGAAGTTCCTGATGTTATACTTGGCATACGACAAATGCTCAATAAATATTGATAGAATGGATGGGGAAATGTACACATATATACATTTTAAGATTTATCACTCCAGCTCTGTCTTTGCACAGGGTATTTATATAACTCCACATAATGTGAAAGTGTTAGTTGCTCAGTCATGTTCGACTCCTTGCAACTCCACAGACTGTAGCCCGCCAGGCTCTTCTGTCCGTGGAATTCTCCAGGCAAGAATATTAGAGTGGGTTGCCATTTCCTTCTCCAGGGGATCTTCTGGACTGAGGGACTGAACCCAGGTCTCCTGCATTGCAGGCAGATTCTTTACCATCTGAGTCACTGGAGAAGCCCATAACTTATATGGGAAGCCTATAACACTGCATACCTTACCTAAATAGTTTAGTGAATGAGTAAACATGGAACATTATAGTTTAAGAGCCAAAAGAAGCTCTAAATAGAAGGTTATAAGAGAGCATTTAGAAAAATAAGACATATTTACACTGCCTTGAATTCCATTCTAAATCTCTTAATTTTGACTTACAAAAGTTAGTTTCTGATAGTAAGCTATGATGTACCTTATTTTATCTTATAATCATATATGCCCATTATAAATGTATAAGTATAATAAAGCAGATGAGAGCTGTTAAGATATTTTTATTTGTAAAAGAGGAAGCATGGAAGAAGTTTAAATTTTTTCTTCTAATTTAAAAAGTACAAAATGACCAAGAGGTTTATCGAAGAAAATATTCGAAAAGTCATGAGTTCATGTTTTATTAACATTGCCTAATTTTTCTAATAGTACTATCTTTCTGATATAACTGATTGTCTATTACAATTCTACAAAATCTTAGCAGTTAAGATATTTATGAATAATGATAGGCATTCAATTTGCTTTTACAGAGAATAAATGGAATTTTCAAGTGAATTTTTTAGTTAAAATTTTACTCTGATTACTACAGAAACCAAAGGCCCAGAAGTGAAATATTTAATCTTTTAACTGATGTTTGAATGTTAATTCCTACCAAAATCACTTTCTGAAAATAAATAAAAATTAATAAAACAATCTAAAGATATGGGCTTATGGGGACATATATTTGCTAAGTTCTTGGTGTTATCTTGGTGGTGGAGAAATGGTGAATAAATCAGGAAGAACAGTCTAATTTCAATCTGTTTTACAATAAACTCAGTGAAAGATAGTCTAGGATTTTTAGTAACTTGTTTAAGTATTTCATAACTTTTTGCCTAAGCCAAACTGTATTCTTAAAAGGACTGGAATCATTATAATGCCATGCTCAAATGCTTTTAGTAAATAAGAAACTTTTGGGCCTGGCTATAAATTTAGAAAGCTAAAACCATAAAAACACAGACAAGATTTCATAAAGTTATTTTTATCTTCTAATCTCAAGAAATAGCAGCAGAAAACAAGTATTCAACACAGAATTTTAAAATACTATTTTAGTACTTTTCAACATTTCCCCCACATTCATGTACTCTTACACTAAACACACTTAAGAAAAGCAGAACTCAACATGGAGAAGAAAATTAGAATGTGTATTATCTAAGAGATTATGATAGCCTGCCAGTTACCAATCTATTCTTACACACAAATACCCCATACTTGCTATATGGGGCTGAAGAGTGTTGTCACATTTACATCTACCAGGAACCTCAGATTGTGACCCTACTTGCAAGTACAGACTTTCAGGTGTAATTAATGAGGTAAAATGATGTCAGAGTAGATTAGGGTGGCCCTAAGTCCAGTCACTGATGTTCTTATTAGAAGAGACAAAGAGTTCAGGAAGAGATCCCAGGGAATAACATCCTCACATGTGAAGACAGAAGAGAAATGGTCTACAAACCAAAAATGCCAAAGACTCCCAGGAACTACCAGAAGCCAGGAAAACACAAAGGAGGATTCTGCCTTAAACCTTCAGAAAGAGCATGGCCCTGCCTGACACCTTGATTTTCAACATCTAGCCTCCAGAACTGTGGAAGAAAAAAAATCTCCTATATTAAGCCACACACTTTGTGCTGATTTGTTATAAGATCCCTATGAAACTGACATATTCATAAACTACATGCCTAAGAATCACTATTTTTGCATAATTTGTAATCTCTATTTCAAGTCTACTTTTCATCTTTTGGAGTTCTTGATGACCTCAACCTATAGCAGCTAAAGTAGGCGGCAACCTTTTCCAAACCTTCCCTGATGCCCAGAGTCCTGCCAATAGTTGAATTTACTATCTTTCTTTTTCTTGACAATATTTGGAGAAATGAACACATTATTTACTCAGATATACTCAATGATATTTTAAAGAAATTACATAAAATAGGACTTTATAGAAACTCACTAAAATGGCCTAGTAGGGGCATTACTTGTCTTCCACATGGCAAAAACAAGCATCTGTCTCAGATGACTAGTGGATCGAGATCCAGGCATTATCTACTACATATAGAGAAAACAGTGCCTTGACCAGCCCATTTTACCTACTCTAGGAATTAAGTAGGAAAATTACACGCCCCCCATTCACTCAAAAATACAAGTCTCTTCAAGTGTAGCAAAAAGAAAATGCTGGAGTGCACTGTAAAATGACCTAAATTAGATGTGTCTTTAAAAAAAATTGATCTCTGGTTCCTCTGCCTTTTCTAAATCCAGCTTGAACATCTGGATGTTCTTGGTTCATGTACTGTCAAAGCCTCACTTGGAGAATTTTGAGCAGTATGTTGCTAGTACATGAGATAAGTGCAATTGTGCAGTAGTTTGAGCATTCTCTGGTATTGCCTTTCTTTCAGATTGGGATGAAAACTGACCTTTTCCAATTCTATGGCCATGGCTGAGTCTTCCAAATTTGTTGGTATATTGAGTACAACACTTACATTTGGTTGTTATTGTTGATAACAGCATCATCTTTTAGGATTTGAAATACTTCAGCTGGAATTCCATCAGTTCGACTAACTTTGTTTGCAGTGATGCTTCCTAAGGCCCAGTTGACTTCACACTCCAGGATGTCTGGCTCTAGGTGGGTGATCACATCATTGTGGTTATCTGGGTCATTAAGATCATTTTCGTACAGTTCTTCTGTGTATTCTTGCCACCTCTTCTTAATATCTTCTGTTTCTGTTAGGTCCATACCATTTCTGTCCTTTATTGTGCCCATCTTTGCATGAAATGTCCCTTACTATCTCTAATTTTCTTGAAGAGATCTCTAGTTTCTCCCATTCTATTATTTTCTTCTATGTGTGGATCATGACAAACTGGAAAATTCTTCAAGAGATGGGAGTACCAGACCACCTTACCTGCCTCCTGAGAAATCTGTATACAGGTCAAGAAGCAACAGAACCAGACATGTAACAACAGACTGGTTCCAAGTTGGGAAAGGAATACGTCAAGACTGTATATTATCACTTGCTTATTTAACTTATATGCAGAGTAACATCATGCTAAATGCCAGGCTGGATGAAACACAAAGTGGAATCAAGATTGCCAGGAGAAATATCAATAACCTCAGATATGCAGATGACACCACCCTTAAGGCAGAAAGTTAAGAGGAATTAAAGAAAAGAGCCTCTTGATGAAAGTGAAAGCGGAGAGTGAAAAAGCTGGCTTAAAACTCAATATTCAGAACACTAAGATCATGGCATTTGGTCCCATCACTTCATCGCAAAAGATGAGGCAACAATGGAAACAGTGACAGGCTTTATTATCTTGGGCTCCAAAATCAATGTAGATGGTGACTGCAGCCATGAAATTAAAAGATGCTTGCTCCATGGAAGAAAAGCAATGACCAACCTAGGCAGCAATTAAAAAGCAGAAACATTACTTTGCCAACAAAAGTCTGTAGTCAAAGCTATGGTGTTACCAGTATGGATGTGAGAGACGGACCATAAAGAAAGCTGTGTGCCAAGAATTGATGCTTTTGAACTGTGGTATTGGAGAAGACTCTTGAGAGTTCCTTGGACTGCAAGGAGATCCAGCCAATCCATCCTAAAGGAAATCAGTCCTGAACAGTCACTGGAAGGACGGATGCTGAAGCTGAAACACCAATACTCTGGCCACCTGATGGGAAGAATTGACTCACTGGAAAAGACCCTGATGCTGGGAAAGATTGAAGGTGGGAGGAGAAGGGGATGACAGCGGATGAGATGGTTGGATGGCATCACCAACTTTATGGACCTAAGTTTGTGGAAACTCCAGAGTTGGTGATGGACAGGGAGGCCTGGTGTGCTGCAGTCCATGGGGTTGCAAAGAGTCAGAAGCAACTGAGTGACTGAACTGAACTAAAAAAATTAAGTTATTTACCTACTCTGAAAAATTAAGGTACATCTTTGCACAACCATTAAAATGGAAAAGAAGTATTTTAAGTATAAAAACTCAGATATACTATTGAAATAAGATATAAAACTTCCAGTAGAGCTCAACAATGAAAATTATGTATAAAATGATAGAAAGGAAATATACTCTGAGCAATACAAGTGATTTCCACTTTCTTTTAGATAGCTTATGAATTTTTAAGTTATTGTACAATGAACTTATATTAATTTTATAAGAACACTAAAATGTCATCAATAATTTCAGTCTTCTTGGCATTAGGAACTTATAATACATTTTAAAGTGGCTATTCGAGAATAAGAGACTTAGGAGACATAACTACCAGATGTAATACAGATTTTGTTTGGGTCCTGATTCTAATCAATTGTTCATAAAAAGATGATTTTGAGACAACTGGCAAAATATGAATATGGATAGAGAATTTTATGATGGTGATAAATTATGACTAAAACATTATAAGAATAATAAAAATTAGCAGATGATAACAACATGGTGGCTATGTTGAAAAAAAGTTTATCAAAGAAATAAATGAAAGTCTTTATAGTTAAAATACCAATAAATTTTTTTTTAAGTCCATAGGAAAAAAATATATCAGGAAGAGAAACAGCTGAAATGAGTAGCAAAATATTGAGAACTATTTAGGCTGGGAATAAGCTAATTCACTTTTCTATGCTTTCTATATGTTCAAGTTTTACATAATAAAGCTTGAGAGGAAAAGAGATCAAATATTGTAGAGACATCTGCCATTCCCACCTCTGGTTCTTAATTTCAAGAGGACTTTAGAGTATAGAGGCAAGGAGACTAGGAAGCCAATATGACAGCTATATTTTTTCTGAATGTGAAGTGAAAGTGGCTCAGTCATGTCTGACTCTTTGCAACCCCATGGCTATACAGTCCATGGAATTCTCCAGGCCAGAATACTGGAGTGGGTAGCCTTTCCCTTCTCCAGGGGATCTTCCCAACCCAGGATCAAACCCAGGTCTCCCACACTGCAGGTGGATTCTTTACCAGCTGAGCCACAAGGGAAGCCCAAGAATACTGGAATGGGTAGCCTATCCCTTTTCCAGTGGATCTTCCCAGCTCAGGAATCGGACCAGAGTCTCCTGCATTGCAGGCCTATTCTTTACCAACTGAGCTTATCAGGGACATAAAATCTATCAAACATTTCTAACTAACCTATAGTTTGGGAGTACAGCTCAGATTCTTCAATATAATCTGTGAGCTGTTTTTCTGACATATGGAAGATAGTTTGAAATAGAGACTTTCTAATATTTCACTATTTTTTTCATTTTAAAGGAAAATTTGCAAAGAGAAAAAATCTGAAAAATTCTAAAATATTTTTTAAATCCTTGCATCTAAACACAAATATAGCATTAGGAAAAAAATTTGATTTTTTCCTTTAAGTCTCTTTTTTTTCCCCTATAAAATCACACCCCTATGAGGGTCTAAGGCTGTTGGTCTTCAATTGGTAAGTTGTGTCTGACTCTTTGTGACACCATGGTATCACAATGATTTTGGTATCCTGATTTTTTCCACCTAGCATTCTAAAGGAAAAGCATTCCTATATGATCACATCTTTTTTAATACAGATCATTTTTTTAATAGTTATATGACATGTCTTCCTGGAAAATCCCATGGACGGAGGAGCCTGGTAGGCTGCAGTCCATGGGGTCGCTAGGAGTCGGACATGACTGAGCGACTTCACTTTCACTTTTCACTTTCACGCATTGGAGAAGGAAATGGCAACCCACTCCAGTGCTCTTGCCTGGAGAATGCCAGGGACGGGGTGACCTGGTGGGCTGCCGTCTCTGGGGTCGCACAGAGTCGGACACGACTGAAGCGACTTAGCAGCAGCAGCAGCAGCAGCAGCATGACATGTCTTCCAGAGGTTGTATCACAATTTAAACATTTCTATAACATTAAGTTTAAGACTTATATTAATAGAGATTAAAAGGGAAAAGTAAAGTTTTTACAAAATAAAATAAATCCTACTGGTATCACTTTAAAAACACATCAGGAGACATTTTATTTCCTTATTGATATTGTACATCTAGCTGACATAATATTTAATGTCATAGAAACTCAAAATTATGTTTGAAAAGTTCAGCCTAGAATTTGCTAACAATGTTTTTTCATAACTGAGAAGTGACTATTGAAAATATTATGAAGGTAAGAGAATTACTTTATATGTGATTAGTTTATCAGTTCAGCTGCAGTTTTTCAATTATGATGCCCAATTAGAAAGGATCATTACATTTTGTGAGATAATTATCATTTGTGGAAATAAATAGCATGATAATGATTCATTAGAATTTAATTTCATATCATATTCTGGGACTCATTAAAGCAAAACAACAACAACAAAAATTCTAGACATTATTTCAAGTAGAAATTCACTTTCCCAGAGATAATACCCCATGGGGTAAATGAAGATGTAATTACAACATTTTATCTTCATTTTAGAGTATGAGATCTAAAAACAAATAACTATCTCTATGATGATAAAATGTAATGCTTCATTTGTTTGAAGATTCAGTCTTTTCAGTTGCTCAGTTCCTGGTGACTCATCTTAAACCCTGCTGCCAAGATTAATAAAGCTAAGAAAACAATTCTGACTTTTGGGAGATACTGCAATTAACTAAGAGATGGAGATTGGGAATCAATGAATTAAAAAGTGGGCAAAACAGCTATCCTGGAAAATAATTAACCAAGTGAATTTACTTTAGACATGAGAACAGATCATTAGGGTATTATAAAAATTACCTTAAATACTTAGAAAAAATTGTATCAAACATTAAGTTCTATGTGGTCCACTAAATAACAACACAGAATAGGTAACCAAACTTTAAAAAATCAAAATTTAAATTTCTTTCACTTTCATGCACTGAAGAAGGAAATGGCAACCCACTCCAGTATTCTTGCCTGAAGAACCCAGGGACAGAGAAGCCTGGTGGGCTGCCATCTATGGAGTTGCACAGAGTCAGACACAACTGAAGCGACTTAGCAGCAGCAGCAACTATATAAATATATATATATATATATATATGTATGTATGTGTGTGTATATATATATATGATGTGATGTAAAGCTAGAATGAGAATGCTTTATTACAAGCACTGACGAGTTTACTTATCTAGTAAGTCCAAGTATACAGAATACAGCTGAAACTGCAAACGCCTTTTAAATAACCAAAAAAGATTTCAATGAGTCCGTGGATGAAAGCTCACTGCTGTTACTATTAAAAGAGAGGCCTTATCTTTTACTTCAGAATCTCTTATTAGAGGACAGGTACTTCTACCATTTTGACTTCATTTATCTGATTTTCTAGTCCAGAGTTAAATTAGATGAGAGGAAGCAGAATTGCAGGAGGCAGCATGAGATTAACAACATATCAATCTGATGATGACAGAGAAAAAGCAAATAAGTACAAAATATTTTGGGGGGAATGCTGATTACCTGTAAGAACTCCTAAAAGATATTTCATTCATTCAAAAAGTATTTATTCATGTCCATGTTATGACTCTGATGTAGATGTCAAGAAAATAGCAGTTAAGAAGACAGACCAGAATTCCTACTGTCACGGAGCTTACATTCTCATCCAGGAAGGTAGATAATAAACCAGTGAAAAACAAGAGTAAAATTATATCACACTTCTCTCATTTGACCCTCACAATAACCCAGCAAGCAAACTATTTGCATTTTAACTGTGATTTAGAAAGTTGCCTAAAATTACAATGCTACCAAGTTCTACAGTTGGGACTGATCTCAGAACTATTTAACAATGCAGTGAGTTTTCTTCATAGCACTTGAGCAGGATTTTAATTTTACTTTTTTATTTAAAATTTTTCTTCACATTTTGTCTGTGGCATGTGGGATCGTAGTTCCCTGACCAGGGATATAATCTGAGCTCCCTGCCTTGGAAGCATGGACTTCTATCCGGCAGTCCCACCAGATTTTTTTTTTTTAGTATTTACTTTAAAATTTTTTATTTATGTATTTATTTGCTTGTGCCAGGTCTTAGTTGTGGCACACAGAATCTTTTAGTTGCACTGTGGGGGATCTAGCTGCCTGACCAAGGCTTGAACCAGGGCCCCTTGCATGGAGAGCATGGAATCTTTGTCACTAGAGCACCAGGGAAGTCTCAGGATTTTAAATTACACATTTATTTGTGTGGTTCTTCAGTTGATAGCATTTTTACCCAGTTAAACTATATACCATAATGTCAGAGACCACATCTGGTTTTGTTCAACATCATAACCCAAGCCAATCCAACGCCCGGCACTCTGTATCACTCGGTATGTATTTGCTATCTATTAAGTGAATTTTTCATTGATATACAATTATTAATCTTGATAGTCTGTGAGGATGTGGATACAGGGATGAGCCTTAGTTATCAAAGAAAAACTAAGATGAGAATCATCCGAGAAAGGCAATGTGTAATAAATTTGACTTAGTTCTTACCAAACAGAACAAATTCTATTGTTTTCCTCTATTTCTTTTCATTGATCACTGAGGAACACTTTCTTATCTCTGCTTGGTATTATTTGGAACTCTGCATTCAAATGGGTGTATCTTTCCTTTCCTCCTTTGCTTTTGCTTCTCTTCTACTCACAGCTATTTTAAGGCCTCCTCAGACCACCACATTGCCTTTTTGCAGTTCTTTTCCTTGGGGATGGTCTTGCTCCCTGTCTCCTGTACAATGTCACGAACCTCCATCCATAGTTCTTCAGGCACTCTGTCTATCAGATCTAATCCCTTGAATGTATTTGTCACTCCCACTATATAATTGTAAGGGATTTGATTTAGGTCATACCTGAATGGTCTAGTGGTTTTCCCTACTTACTTCAATTTAAGTCTGAATTTGGCAAGAAAGAGTTTATGATCTGAGCCACTCACACTTGAGTAGAATCATCATTCCTCCTATTGTCTTGGGTACTTCTTGCCATAATAAATTCTATATTATGCTTTAAAGTTATAAAATGTGTTGAGTAATTTCTCTTTATTCACTAAATCTCTAGATATAAGCTAACATAAAACATCCAAAGCAAAGAACAGTAGTTTCACACTTGAGTAGAATCATCATTCCTCCTATTGTCTTGGGTACTTCTTGCCATAATAAATTCTATATTATGCTTTAAAGTTAATAAAATGTGTTGAGTAATTTCTCTTTATTCACTAAATCTCTAGATATAAGCTAACATAAAACATCCAAAGCAAAGAACAGTAGTGATGTTACAAAGAGATATACATTATAAGCTGTATTGAGACCTTTCTGTTTTTATTTTTCATTTGTTTGAATAAATGGAATTCTTTACAAATAAACATTCGATTGAAGACTATTAGCACTAGAAACTACTTTAGAAAAGATTTGTATCCCAGTAAATTTAGAATTTAAAAAAATGCAACGTAAAGAAATTAACTGACTTGCCCAAGGTCACAAAATGTTGAAAACAAAAAGTACATGAAAAAAGTATATATGTACTTCCATAATCTCAAGTTCCCCACAAACCACTAAATTAAAAGCCACTGTAATTAAGAATAAACAAAAGAAAAAAAAAGAATAAACAAAAGTTAAAACATTTTAGGAGGGAGAAAGGATATTAAATGTTGCAAGGCAGTCTTTTGAGAAGGTATGTTTTCCTAATATAATATGAAAATAAAACATAATAAGAGAAAAAAACCCAATAATGTGTTTATCCTCAATTTAAGAGTACTTGGTTTAATGACAGAGTCCCAAACAAATTAGGCAGACCAAAAAACAATTCAGCAACATTTTACCTTCCCAAGAGATATGACAAAAAATAGATGGTACCTCAGTGACTCCTGGTACCTATGTGACCAGTGTCTTCAGTAATAGCTGGCCTATGAGGGTTTACTACTGCTGTTGCTCAGTTGCTAAGTCGAGTACAACTCTGCAACGCCATGGACTATAGCACACCAGGCTCCTCTGTCCATGGGGTTCTCCAGGCAAGAATACTGAAGCAGGTTGCCATTTTCTTTGCCATGGGATATTTCCGAAGCAAGGATTAAATCTGTGTCTTCTGCATTGGCAGGCAGATTCTTTACCACTAAGTCACCAAGGAGCATGTTTTTTGTGTTACTTTCTCATTTTCCTTACCTTATTGTTCTGGGTCCTTGTGTTTGACTATATTTGACTGTGCTGATCACTGCCCTCAAAAAATGATTTCTAAGGATTTTCTGGCCCTAATCAGATTGATTATATTCTTTGCAGCCAAAGATGGAGAAGTTCTATACAGTCAGCAAAAACAAGACTAGGAGCTGACTGTGGCTCAGATCATAAACTCTTTCTTGCCAAATTCAGACTTAAATTGAAGTAAGTAGGGAAAACCACTAGACCATTCAGGTATGACCTAAATCAAATCCCTTTCAATTATATAGTGGGAATGACAAATACAGTCAAGGGATTAGATCTGATAGACAGAGTGCCTGAAGAACTATGGATGGAGGTTCGTGACACTGTACAGGAGACAGGGAGCAAGACCATCCCCAAGGAAAAGAACTGCAAAAAGGCAATGTGGTGGTCTGAGGAGGCCTTAAAATAGCTGTGAGTAGAAGAGAAGCAAAAGCAAAGAAGAAAAGGAAAGATATACCCATTTGAACGCAGAGTTCCAAATAATACCAAGCAGAGATAAGAAAGTGTTTCTCAGTGATCAATGAAAAGAAATAGAGGAAAACAATAGAATGGGAAAGACAAGAGATCTCTTCAAGAAAATTAGAGATACCAAGGGAACATTTCATGCAAAGATAGGCTCGATAAAGGACAGAAATGGTATGGACCTAACAGAAGCAAAAGATATTAAGAAGAGGTGGCAAGAATACACAGAAGAACTATAAAAAAGATTTTCACAATCCCGATAATCATGATGGTGGGATCACTCACCTAGAGCCAGATATCCTGGGATTGTGAAGTCAAATGGGTCTTAGAAAGCATCACTATGAACAAAGATAGTGGAGATGGAATTCCAGTTGAGCTATTTCAAATCCTAAAAGATGATGCTATGAAAGTGCTACACTCAATATGCCAGCAAATTTGGAAAACTCAGCAGTGGCCACAGGACTGGAAAAGGTCAGTTTTCATTCCAATCCCAAAGAAAGGCAATGCCAAAGAATGCTCAGACTACCGCACAGTTACACTCATCTCACACAATAGTAAAGGAATGCTCAAAATTCTCCAAGCCAGGTTTCAACAGTATGTGAACTGTGAATGTCCAGATTATCAAGCCAGATTTAGAAAAGGCAGAGGAGCCAGAGATCAAATTGCCAACATCTCCTGGATCATCAAAAAAGCAAGTGAATTCCTGAAAAATATCTACTTCTGTTTTATTGACTATGCCAAAGCCTTTGACTGTGGAACCACAACAAACTGTGGAAAATTCTGAAAGAGATGGGAATACCAGACCACCTGATCTGCCTCTTGAGCAATCTGTATGCAGGTCAGGAAGCAACAGTTAGAACTGGACATGGACCAACAGACTGGTTCCAAATAGGAAAAGGAGTATGTCAAGGCTGCATATTGCCACCCTGCTTATTTAACTTATATGCAGAGAACATCATGAGAAACACTGGGCTGGAAGAAGCACAAGCTGGAATAAAGATTGCCGGGAGAAGTATCAGTAACCTCAGATACGCAGATGAAACCATTCTTATGGCAGAAAGTGAAGAAGAACTAAAGAGCCTCTTGATGAAAATGAAAGAGGTGAGTGAAAAAGTTGGCTTAAAACTCAACATTCGGAAAACTAATATCATGGCATCTGGTCTCATCAATTCATGGCAAATGATGGGAAAACAGTGACAGACTTTATTTTTGGGGGCTCCAAAATCACTGCAGATGGTGACTGCAGCCATGAAATTAAAAGACTCTTGCTCCTTGGAAGGAAAGTTATGACCAACGTAGACAGCATTAAAAAGCAGAGATATTACTTTCCCAGCAAACGACTGTGTAGTCAAAGCTATGGTTTTTCCAGTAGTTATGTATGGATGTGTGGATGTGAGAGTTGGACAAGAAAGCTGAGCACTGAAGAATTAATGCTTTTGAGCTGTGGTGTTGAAGACTGTTGAGAATCCCTTGGACTACAAGGAGATCCAACCAGTCCATCCTAAAGGAAATCAGCCCTGAATATTTACTGAAAGGACTGATGCTGAAACTCCAATACTTTGGTCACCTGATGCAAAGAACTGACTCACTGCAAATGACCCTGATGCTGGGAGAGACTGAAGGTGGGAGAAGGGGATGACAGAGGATGAGATGGCTGGATGGCATCACTAACTTAATGGACATGAGTTTGAGTAAACTCCAGGAGTTGGTGATGGACAGGGAGGCCTGGGTTGCTGCAGTCCATGAGGTTACAAAGAATTGGGACAGGACTGAGTGACTCAGCTGAACCGACTGAATAAAGAAGGTACCTTCCCCTTGAGAGAATCTGCATTTGACTTTGCACCTATTTTGTAGTGTCATCCATTCTAAAATCATTTTAAACTAGGGATTCCTTGATGACTCACTGATGGAAATTTGGACTGAAAATCCATGTCAAATCCCTGTAATGTTCACATTATTTCAAAGTAGGTTTGCTATTTTCCTTGGTGCTGTGCTCAATGTTGTGCTTCTGATATGCAGCAAAGAATATGAAAAAGAATATATATACATATATTTACATATACAAATATATATATTTACAATATATACACATATACAAAAGAATACACACACACACACACACACACACACACACACACATATATAGGCAAGGCCATGGGCTTTGATTTATCATCCTCTAACCCAAGGTATTAAAACTTCGCTTATTTTTCTGGATCTGGCTATTTCTCTTTCCACACAAAGCTACCACATCCTCAACTTGATATTTTGTCAGAATTCAGTCTCTCAGACAAAGTAGACTGCTGTGCCTTGTTTACTTTTCTGGGCTCTTGCTTTTTTTTTTTTTAACTTTTGGCCTAGAAATGTTGTTAATAGCATTCAATAATTTCTCATTTACAATGTAAACAAGTGAAAAATAAATCTCTTATTCAATCCACCAATTCCCCTTCTGGGTACATATGCAAGAAACAAAAAGCTGGGACCTCAACAGATATTTGTATACCCCTGTTCACAGAAGCATTATTCACACTAGCCAAAAGGTAGAAACAACCCAAATATTCATCCAAAGATCAATGGGTAAACAAAACAGCAACTCAGAGCCTGAGGGTTGTAGGGGAATCTGTTCTTAGAGACTTGATGATTGCCTGGCTGAGTACAGTCCTAACTGCCCTGCTCTCTCCCTAACAGGTTCTGAGCAGTGCCCGAGACCTTGCTCTACAGAGCTTAGGCATGACACTGGGGATGTAGAAGTGGCCTACCCTGTTTCACTGAATAGCCTGTTTCAGGGAGAAGGAAGGGGGAGACATCTATCAATATATTGGGTGAGGGGGTATGGGGGTGCCAGAGAGGCAAGTGTATTATGTTACTATGTCAATAAACTGATTTAAAGTTTAAAACAATGTTCATACATAAAGTAGAATTTTATTCCCTTTAAAAGGGAATGTTGACATATGCTAATATGGATGAAACTTGACAACATTATGCTAAGTGAAACAAGGCAATCACAGAAGGATAAAAACTACATGATTTCATTTATATAAAATACCTAGCATAGTCAGCCTCATAGAGATGTAAAATAGAATGGTGGTTGCTAAGAACCAGGAAGAAAGAATGTGGAGGTATTATTTAATAGACACAGAGTTTTAGTTTCAGTTCAGTTCAGTTGCTCAGTCATGTCCAACTCTTTGCGACCCCATGAATCGCAGCACGCCAGGCCTCCCTGTTCATACCAACTCCCAGAGTTCACTCAGACTCATGTCCATCAAGTCGGAAGATGAAAAAGTTCTGGAGATGGATGATGGAGACTACTGACAAAAATGTGAATTACTTAATGCTCCTAAAACTTAAAAATGATTAAATGGCGAATTTTATGGTATGTACATTTTACCAGAATTTTAAAAATTCTTACTCAAATGAATTTTCTTACCTTCACATTTACTTTAATACATAAAGTGAATAGTAAGTATTTTGTGGTTTGAATAACATTAAACAGAGCAAGCCCTTACTCTTGAAAATCTCTGAGTTTAAAAGATGTTTTGAAAAAAATAAAAAAAAGATGTTTTGTTCCTATTAAACTACATATAAGGAAAAAATAACAAGAATATTGGAAAAACAGAAAGATATAAGAAATAAAACTAGGCCTCACTTGACATGGGCTTCTCTTGTGACACAACTGGTAAAGAATCTGCCTGCAATGTGGGAGACCTGAGTTCGATCCCTGGATTGGGAAGATCTCCTGGAGAAGGGAAAGGCTACCCACTCCAGTATTCTGGCCTGGAGAATTCCTTGGGGTTGTAAAGAGTGGGACATGTGACTTTCACTTTCCTTTGACATTTTACTCCCAGAGTTAGAAGCTTCACAAAAAATAAATTTTACATTGCTTCAGTATCAATACCTCTTATTAAAACTTTTCCATATATTACTATAATGTGAAATTATATATTTGATTAATTTTTTAAATCTTTGATAATACTCTTAAATATGAGTAATGTAAAATAATCTGTTAAATTATTTTACATTACTTTCTCCTGTCATAAGGTTTCTCCATAACTTTGTGGTATGTACCTCTACATTTCCCATCTGTGGCTCTTTCTCTTCTCTTTATTTTAATAAAGATGTTTACATTTCTTCCATCTTAAAAACAAAAACACCTTCCTTGACTTTGTGTATTCATTTTATTTCAGCCTTTACAGTCAGCACACTTGAAAATACAGTCTGGACTCCTCTCTATTTCATCTCCCATTCCGTTCTAATCAACTCTTATTTCTGTCATGTCACACTACATATTCTTGCTAAAGTCTCAACTGATAAAACCAAGCAATATTTTTTAGTACCTCTCTTTGGTATTTAACACAATGACGACATATCCTCAAAATTTTCTTTCGGTGTTATTATGTTATCTGTAATATATTCTAGTTTCTATATTTCTGGTTAATATATTATAGTATATACTATCATAAATAGAATTTTTACAAATTTTTTTATGAGATCTGGAGTATCCCTCAAATCATTTGTTTCATATAGCAGTTTACTGTTATCTGGTAACAAGACATTAAACTTAAAGATCAATTAGGCATTTAAAATACTCTTAACATTCTAAATTCTCTCATCTTCTCTGAGTTGATGAAAGGAAGCTGTGTTACATTTTCTAGCAAATGTTAGAAAATAACTATTATAATCTTTCCTTCAAGGGAATATAACATTCTGATAGGAAATGTGAAAATAAGTGCTTTTTGAAAAAAAAAAATTCATGTATAAAGTATTTGGAAAAAAGTGTCCATTGTTGTCAAAAATAAACACATTAGTGAAAATAAAATTAATTAAAACACATATATCAGCATACTTCAAAATGCTGGAGAGCAAAATTTTACCTGCTCTTAAATCTATCAAATAATTTTAGGTTTTCAACCTGTTACAAACTTTCAGAAATAATCTTTCAAATTAGTTTGTAGGAACAACTACTTAACATCAGGAAAGATGGCAATTATTAGCTGATTTCAATAAGAACTTTTGACTATATAAAAGATAGGATTGAAAAAGTATCATGATTTGGTAAACACAGTCAATGTTAGATTTCTTTCATTTGGATTTGTATATTTTTATGAGGTACGTTTTTCAACTATGCTAGCTATTAAAACCAAATATTCAAACAACTCCACATAATTCCACTATTATTATATGGTATTTTAAACAATTATATGTTTAACCTACTAAACTGTTTAAGCTATTTAAAAGTGAAAATTTTTTCTTCTTAATCATTGTGTTCCTAGGATTTAACTATAGGGCATACAGCAACAGTTAAGCAATAAATACATTGTGAATAAATGATCAAAAATATATGCAAGTACATTAAGATGAAAATTAGTACACACATACACATACATACCACATCCACATAAGTATAATAGCATAAGGCCTACTTAGGTAAACAAAATATAATCTAAAATTGACTTAGCCCCAAATCACAATTTGATGTGCTTAGTGGCTCAACTTGTAATTATGACTTTTTAAATGAGGAAACGTCCTCATAAATGAAGATATTATAATTATCTATTAGAACATATTAGAATCTTTACTTTCAAGAGAATCATCAGTGATACAGGATTGAATATAAAGTCAACAAAAATAAAAGCAAAACCAACAGAATTACTGTTTCCATAATAGAATAATATAAAAATGACCCTGCACAAACAAAACTGTAAAAGTATTAAAAATTACTTTCAAAACAACAAATTAGAAATAAAAATCAGCATTTTTAAGACTTAGTTTACATCCACTAGTCTCATTAAGTATCTGATTGCTACTTAGCATAATTTTCACTGTGGTATAAATTTTCCTTTCTTGTTATTTTTAATTTAATAATAAATCATATATAATTATTAATACAAATATTTCCAGTACTAAATTACACTTAATTCTTTATGATACTTAAGGCAAAGAAGTCCACATTACAATTTTATTTGAAAAAACTTAGATGCACAAAATAATATTCTAGTAGCTTTTTAATTTTAATTTATCTTTAAAATGAAAGCTTAAAAGAGAAAAGTAAGCAAAATAAAGGAAACAAATGCTGTTCCCAAAAGAGAATTCATAGTATCTGTACTTTCTGCTAACATGACATAATAAATTGCTAAGGATTGTAGGAATTACTATATTAACTACATTTAGTAAAAAATTTATCTTACAAAAGCTGAGCTATAGAATAACTCATTTACAAAATGAGTAAAACTTAAGCTCAATTTTATGGATGGGATCTACCAATCAGTCTTCCATGCCCAAACTATATATAGGATCTTTACTAAAATGAATTGCAACAGCAGTATGGAGCTGAAGACTATAAAATGTACAAAATGGAAGGCAAAGTAAATATGGCAGTACTTCTGAAGCAAATGATATCACTGTTTTTCTTTTTAAGAAACATTACAAAACTTCCCGGAAAGCTTTCTTCCTCATTCTCAGGTTTATAGTTCCCTTAGTTATAAAAGTTTGATGCTATCTAAAAATGTATCCATGGTTTATTGATTGTACTCTAATAATGCTTAAGAAGAAAAAAGAAGTTACAATGCTTAAAAGATCAAAACAAAATAAAAATAAAATAACCAAAGCCAAACTGAGAAGTAAAACCCACTGACACCTACCTCCTGGAAATGCCATTAGCCAGGCATTTATGGCTACACGATTTAGAAGAGAGGGGTGATGATGTAGGGGACAAGTTGAGAGGGGCAATCAAACTGTTGATGATTTCAGTCAACTGTGCACTCTGCAAGAAAACAGTAAACCTTTTACTGTTGCTAACAAGAAATATGGTTAAATCTCAGACCTTTAGTGCCTATTAAAGTTTAACCTCTCATGAAACAGGTAAATGTTTATTTTAGTACATATTTCACTCTATAAAGATAATTTATCCCATTACTAATTTTTCCATTTATTATAAATAAATCTACATTTTTAAGTACTCCTCTTTTTCCATATCTGTTGTCTACTCATCCTATCCTCTAAAACACTGAAATTCAGCCGATACCATTTATAAAATATCTCCTTTGAGGTAGCCAAATTAATAATAACAAATTCATAGCTATAATTTATTAAATGCCAACTATATGCCAGGCACTATATTAAGCACTAAACATAGAATATTGCTAATCTTTACAACTAACCTGCAAAGTAGATAATATTAAAACTATTGATACTACTATTATTAAAATCAATTACAGATGAGGAACCTGAAGAAAAGACAGATTAAGCAGCTCAATCAAGGATTATAAAATTGGTATGATGTGGAGCTAGGACAACCTGGTGCTCTGTGACAACCTACAGGGATGGGATGGGACGGGTGGGAAAGAGGTTCAAGAGAAAGGGGAGATACACACACACACACACACACACACACACACACACACACTTATGGCTGATTCATGTTGTATGACAGAAATCAATACAATATTATAAAGCAATTATCCTCAAATTAAAAATAAATTTAAAAGGAAAATAAATGGAGCTAGAATTCAAGCTTAGGCTTCTGTCTCAAATTTTTCCCTAATTTGAATATACCAGTTTTTTCAGATACCCCAAATTTTCATTCACTCTTATCCTAAATTTACATGTAAACTATTTGTAATATATAATAAATATTACTCTCAAAACAATCACATATAACAATTGTAATATGCATAAGCCATATCAATGGAAAGAGTACATTTCTACAAAAGAATGACACCTTTTTCATTACACATGTAATCTACTATAGTTCATTACAGAAAAAAGGGAACGTATGAAGAGGTTTCAAAAATGAAAAGAAAATAACCTGTAATAATATTTCACAGAGAAAACCACTGCTAATTATCTTGGTGTATATCCATCTCTCAAGACAAAATTTTTTATTTTAAATATTTATGAGTTATTCATAAGAGGATTTAAATACCAGAAAAAGTTTTGGAATCCAAATAATTTATCAAAGATCTATTAAGACTATTTCCACAATCACTTTTTAATGAAATAATCCATATTCCAATGTTATCTTTCACTAAAACCTTCTATCAATAAGTAAAATACCCCACTCAGATCTATTAAGTGGTACCCCAGTTCTTTCTCCATGAAAAAAGTTTAATGATGAGCAATTTTGTTACAAAACAAGATTTTCCAACCCTGTATAATAAGTTATCACTCTATAGCTATGTGCCAACACTTAACATATTATATTTAAATAACTTTAATTATATCACTATTAGACTAGATATACTAAATATTTTAATTGTACTTACTGTCAAATGACCAACTTCAATAACCAATGTCTTAAGAAACTTATATTCTTAAGAAACATATTTAAGTAGAACAGTTTCAAAATCCATTCAAAGTCCACTCATACTTCACATTACCTGTTTTTCTATATTGCGAAGAAGTAGTGTAGGGCTACTTGGTGACATTTCAAAATCTTGTTCTGGTAAAGAATCTTGACTCTCTTGAGGAATCTGGGGCGTTCCAGAAGTGTTTAAGGAAGCTGGTTGGTCTGCAAATTGTACTTGCTTTTTCAGTATGTCTTTTGGAAGTCGACATTCTTCTAGGATCACTATCCCCTAGACAAACAGCAATTAAAGAGCTGCAATGAAAACAAACTGATTGCTGGAAGAACTTTAATGTTACAATGCACATGAACCATGCTTTTTATTATTCTCTGGAAATCAGAAAATAGACAGTTGGAAATACTAGGTTTTTTTTTTTTTTGAAGTGTTAACATTTAAAAAATTTATTTATTTATTTTAATTGGAGGCTAATTACTTTACAATATTGTAGTGGTTTTGCCATACATTGACATGAATCAGCCATGGGTGTACGTGTGTCCCCCATCCTGACCTCCACCCGCACCTCCCTCCCCGTCCCACCCCTCAGGGCTGTCCCAGTGTACCAGCTTTGAGTGCCCTGTTTCATGCATCAAACTTGGACGGAAGTACTAGTTTAACTCTGTAAAAAAGTCACTGATCTAAACTAAAATAACATGTATGTGTTTGATGGATTAGCCTTGTAAAGTACTGTCATAAATTATATACAAGCAATTGCCTTTCTTACTGGTTTTAGTTACTAGCATTAAAAGCATGATACATTCAGAATAAAGAAAAAGTTGGAAGGAATGATGCTGAAGTTCCAATACTTTGGCCACCTGATACAAAGAGCCAACTCACTGGAAAAGACCTTGATGCTGGGAAAGATTGAGGGCAGGAGGAGAAGGTGGCAACAGAGGATGAGACGGTGGATGGCATTACTGACTCAATGGACATGAGTTCGAGCAACTCCAAGAGATAGTGAAGGACAGGGAAACCTGGAGTGCTGCAGTCCATGAGGTCGCAGAGTCGGACAAGACTGAGTATTGGACAACAACAAATTTCATAAATTAAAATATCAAACTTACACACATCCAAACAATAATCTAACTTTATATTAACTCCTTTCAGAGCATCCTAAAGAACCCCAAAACTGTTGTGGCCAGCCAGCAACCATGGATAGGACTATACTATTGAGAAAAAGTACTCTCTAAACTAATCAAGTTCTCTTTGCTTACAGAGTAGATGGATTAATAATATAGACACAAGTTTTCAACTTTAAGGGGTATTTTCTGAAATGTAAGTAACTGGAGAAATGAGTAGGGATCTAGCTGCCTCTGTACTCCCTGCCTACCAATCATACAAACACATACTACTCAACTGGCTTGCTGAATTTTCTCCCCCATTCCCTATCTTCTTCACTCCAACTGTCCTTATCCTAGGTCCCTTAGAAGTAACAAAGAAATGAGAGAAAGGGAAAAAAGGAGTGCACAAGTGTCATTTGAATCATTTCATAGTTCTCACTATAATATTTCTTCCCTTCCTATCCCTTTTATTACACTTGCCCCTGCAAATAATACATATTATTATGAAACATTTAAGTGTGTGTGTGTATATTGTGTGCATATGTGTATATTACTATTTTTCTGGCAAAATGTCAATAAGTTCCTATAGGCTAGTTGCAAAGGTATTAAATGCCTAATGTGGCTAAAATATTATATTCTTGAAATGAAAACAGACTAAAACAATAATACAAATGTATAGCATTTCAAGATGGGATAAATTAAATTGCCATGGGTTAGCTTATATCATGTATAAGTGCTATACATAGGGTGGAAACTACTTATAGATTATATGTTATATATCAGTGATCTTAGTTTACACTATAGTTGAGAGAATATATCACTTTAGAATTAACATATTCAGATACTGTATTAAGATCCAGTTTATTATTTTATAGTAATATATTACAAATGACGCTTAGTAAAAGTAACATTTCTTAAACTATAACAGCACTAGTAACTTTTATAATGATAAAACTTTATAATCCAACTGTTGATCCTACTTAGTGACTATTTTTATAGAATGCACAAATATGGGTCTCTAGAAATCTCAAGAAATATACTTAAAAGTAGCTTCTGTTTTACTTGATATTTTAAAAATTAAATTAGATTTGACAGACATAGTATCATCAATTTCAAAAGTTCATGAAAGTGTCTGAAATATCTACCCAAAATTTGTACAAGTCTCTAGTAGGTTTTTCACAAGTACCCATATACAAAAGAAATATAAGTTTTCACTATATTATTTATAATTTCATTTGTTTTTATTAGTTTATATTATGGGCCAGGCTGCTGTGAATTACCATGATTTTATTATCCCTACTTACAATATTGTTTCTAGGGAAAAACTGATTCTGAATTTCAAAAGTACAATTTTCCAAACCTTTAAAATACTACCTTTTTATAAGCAGAAGGCCTGCTATTGTTAATTCAATTAAGAAAAACATTTTAAAAATTCAGCAAGGGAATCACTCATAGACAAGTTCATAATCCATTTTGTTCTCTTTTAAACTGTTGCCCTGGACAAAACTCTCACAATATAAGAATGGCCCACAATTTTTGTCTGCCATAACCAAGAACAGAGAAGAAAGTAAAGAAGATTAAATCCTCTGGAGATATTGCAGAAATAAGTTTCTATTCTTAAAAATCAGGAAAAGAATATATGTGTTGGGTTACCATGATGGTTATCTTACAATGTTTGCTAATCTGAATTTCTTTTTTTTAATCAGGAAAATAGTCTAATGATAGATAAAATAAGGTAAATAAAAAACACAAAATTTCTTTAGAAGGATAAATTGGGTTAACTGAGACAAGTGAAAACTCTAGCATAAGATGAAATCACATCAGTTGCTCAGAGATGACAACCATTCCTGATAATAACACTAGAGAGATCCCTACTTCCACTCCCAGATTCCTCATTAGAGATGACATAATGTGAAAATATAAACAATTGCCTCAGTGTAACAGGAGGGAAGCGGGCAGGGCACAACCTTCAAAAGAACGACACACCCATAGGACGAGACAAAATTGGTTAGAACCAACCAGGCCAAAGATGGTGGAATATTTGACTTCCAGTGGAGACTGGGCCTCTTATGTGCTCATGGTAATACATTAGCATGCTGAATGACACACCTGCCAGTGCCATGACAGTTCTGAGGTGAGCCATAAAAGGTCAAAAAGTGGGCATAGTATAGTTCCTAGCAATCTCCATCCCTTTTCCCTAAATAGTTGGACTAATCCTCCCACGTCCTAGCCGATGAAATTTCCCAGCCCATTAAAACTAACCACATCATATTTCAGGGCCTCTCACCTTCTGAGATGGCCCATACTCTGTCTGTAGAGTGTGTTTCTCTCTAAATAAATCCACTTCTTACCTATCACTTTGTCTCTCACTAAATTCTTCCCGCAATGAGACATCAAGAACCTGAATGTCATTAAGTCCTGAGATCAGGTGTGATCTCAGTTTAAAGACCATGGGTTCAATTCCCAGTTTGGGTTCTGGCTAGGTTTTCATCCTGGCCTGTGGGTTCAAGTTCCATCTGAGATGCATGGTTTCATCAGTAACATTTTATATAAAGTCATCAAAACTAATTTTAACCAAAAACTTAAATGAAAAAATTTAAAATAAAATAAAAATAATTTTAAGCAAAAACTTAAATGAAAAATTTAAAAATAAAATATGCAATCTAAGATGTAGAAGACCCTATTATAGGATAACAGTAGAAATCTAAAAGAGAAAATTTACCGGAGCCGATTATACAGAGTGAAGTAAGCCAGAAAGAAAAACACCAATACAGTATACTAACACATATATATGGAATTTAGAAAGATTGGTAATGATAACCCTGTATGCGAGACAGCAAAAGAGACACAGATGCAAAGAACAGACTTTTGGACTCTCTGGGAGAGAAAGAGGGTGGGATGATTTGGGAGAATGGCATCGAAACATGTATACTATCATGTAAGAAATGAATTGCCAATCGAGGTTCGATACAGGATACAGGATGCTTGGGGCTGGTGCACTGGGATGACCCAGAGAGATGATATGGGAGGGTGGTGGGAGGGGGGTTCAGGGCTGGGAACTCATGTACACCTGTGGTGGATTTATGTCAATGTATGGCAAAATCAATACAGTATTGTAAAGTTTTAAAAAAATAAATAAATAAAATAAGGAAAGAACAGAAAAAAAAAGTTATTTAATATAATTTAGCCAGTTTCTCCAACTAAGAAAAATTCATAAAAAAAATTAAAGTGAAAAGAGCTACTATCTAAGTAAAAGCTGGAGCAGAGAATACGAGAAATACTGAAGCTGTCATGTTTTGACAAAATTGTTGCAAGAACAAGGAAGGGATGTTGCTAATACTCTTCTTAAAATTGAAGCAAAATTTACACCATCTGGACTGTGTCAAAGAATGGGCAATGACACACTCTAGGTCATCTGTCCCTTATTTTACCTCATGAAAACACTGTGTGTTTCCTGACCAGAGATAAACAGTAACACTTATTTCAAAAAGCTATTTATAAGGTAGGACATGGAAGCAACCTAGACATCCATTAGCAGATGAATAAATAAGGGAGTTATAGTACATACACACAATGGAATATTACTCAGCTGTACAAAGGAACACACTTGAGTCAGTTCTAATGAGGTGGATGAAACTGGAGCCTATCATAAAGAATAAAGTAAGTCAGAAACATAATGACAAATACTGTATATTAACACATATATATGGAATTTAGAAAGACAGTAATGATGATCTCACATGTAGGGCAGGAAAGACACAGATGAACAGACTTTTGGACTCAGTGGGAGGAGGTGAGAGTGGGATGATTTGAGAGAATAGTATTAAAACAAGTACATTACCATATGTAAAGTAGATGATGAGAGCAAGTTCCATGCAAGAAGCAGGGCACCCAAAGCCAGTGATCTGGGATAACCCAGAGGGACAGGGTGGGTAGGGAGGTGGGAGGGGGGTTCAGGATGGGGGGACATATCTTTGCCTGTGGCCAATTCATGTTTATGCATATGGCAAAAACCATCACAATATTGTAAAGTAATTATCCTCTAATTAAATAATTTAAAAAATAAAAATGCTATTTATAAGAGCATCTCAATTTCTTTCCCTTCTCCTTATCTCTGAGAAGGGTTTTTTCCCCTTTCAATATACAATAAATAAAAAGTTTTGCTTCACTTACAATGCATTAAACCACTCTTCTCAATTTTTGATCTATAATAATTCAAGAAAATATAAGAGCAAAAAGTTGTTTTGCCTATTCAATATAATAGTTAATAAATCAACTAACCTGCACATAAATAAACAATTAAATATCTTGATTAATTTCTAAGAAAGGTAAGGCGAAACTACCAAAGTAAAGAAATATGTATTTTGATGGCATAATTATAATGACATTTTCCATAAAATAAACATAATCTGACTCTTATGGGAATAAAGGGCTTGAACCAAGAAAAAATTTAAAGCCATATAAAAGCCATATTATTGCTGGAAAGACTTATTACCTTAAAATACTTGACTACAAATAGATATTATATAAATATATAACCAAAATTCAAAAAATGTGTAAACAACAAGTATAAAGTATTGCTTAGAACACAGAATATTAAAATACCCTTTCTCAAGTCAAAGAAAAATGAACCAGACTGTCTAGATTCAGATATAAAACTTAGTTATCAATTCAACTAGGAATTTTCTTGGAAATTTCCAAATTGCTTTAAATTTGATTTGTTCTTAGAACTCTACTGGCTATAAAAAATACTTGTGACATCTTTCGGAGAAAATGATCAAAGAAGAGAACTTTTTTGGTGATCTTGAAAGGATTGGGAGATAGCCACAATTAAGGCCCAGCTGAAGATGGTTAAAAATGAGAAACAAACTGAACAGGACTTGCATCAAGAAATTATTCCTGAACACAGCTGCGTCAAATTCAACAGAATGGGTAAGCCTAAGGTTTTAAGTCTATGCTTCTATCCACCTTCCTACAAACATCACCACCAAATTTTACAAAGTATTAAACAATATTCATGACTTGCCTATCTTCTTCTCCCATCCCTGAACAACTTATACTTTCTGCTTTTTGAATACAATACTAATTTGTCATTCCTAAAACAGATCATGCTGTTATATGCCTTCAATTCTTTTTTTAATATTAATTTATTTATTTTAGTTGGAAGCTAATTACTTTACAATACCCCCCGTCCTGAACCCCCTCCCACCTCCCTCTCCATCCCATCCTTCTGGGTTGTCCCAGTGCACTGGCTTTGATTACCCTGCTTTTTGCATCGAACTTGGACTGGTCATCTATTTCACATATGGTAATATAAATGTTTCAGTGCTATTCTCTCAAATCATCCTACCCTCACCTTCTCTCACAGAGTCAAAAAGTCTGTTCTTTATATCTGTGTCTCTTTTGCTGTCTCACATATAGGGTCATTGCTACCATCTTTTAAATTTCATATATATGTGTTAATATACTGTATTGGTGTTTTTCTTTCTGACTGACTTCACTCTGTATAATAGGCTCCAGTTTCATCCACCTCATTAGAACTGATTCAAATGTGTTCTTTTTAACAGCTGAGTAATATTCCATTGTGTATATGCACCACAACCTTCTTATCCATTTGTCTGCTGATGGACTAATTTAGGTTGTTTCCATGTCCTTGCTATTATAAACAGTGCTGCGATGAACATTGGGGTACACATGTCTCTCTCAATTCTGGTTTCCTTAGTGTGTATGCCCAGCAGTGGGATTGCTGGGTCATATGGCAGTTCTATTTTCAGTTTTTTAATGCCTTCAATTCTTTAAGGAATTTATTTTTCAGTTCCATAGGTTCATTAAGCAAATTACTATTTGTCTTCCAAAGTCATACTAAAGCATCACCTGTTTACTGATGTTTTCTCTGATCTGCACACCTCTAAAGACAGAGTTAAGCACTCTCTCTATGCCACACCTAAATCCCATGCATGGATGGAGGGGCCTGGTGGGCTGCAGTCCTTGGGGTCACTAGGAGTCGGACACGACTGAGCAACTTCACTTTCACTTTTCACTTTCATGCATTGGAGAAGGAAATGGCAACCCACTCCAGTGTTCTTGCCTGGGAATCCCAGGGACAGAGGAGCCTGGTGGACTGCCATCTATGGGGTCGCACAGGGTCGGTCATGACTGAAGCAACTTAGCAGCAGCAGCAGCAGCAGCATATCTTATTAAAACCACATATCACTCCATATATTGTATTATATGAAATCAACTATATTTTACATGCTTTATCTCTCCTACCAGAATATAAACTCACGATAAAATTTAAAACTCAATAATCGTTATGAACATGCAGACCCTAGGTGGGGTTAGGCTAACTACATGGTTTGAGGACTCTATTTCCTTCCCTTCTCAGTTTTTTTTGTTTCAGACCAGCCAGCATCAACCTTACAATATTATCTCCATTATGTCCAGTTTCACTATGTAGAATATGGTTTCTCACAAAACCAAAGGTAGACATTTTTTTTCTTTTTAGATTCCACATACAAGTGATATAATAAAGTATTTGTCTTTCTCTGTCTGGCTTACTTCACCTCGTATGATAATCTCTATGTCTATCCTTGTTGCTGCAAATTGCATTATTTCATTATTATTCATTAAAATAATACAAATAAACTCATATACAAAACAGAAATAGACCCACAGACATAAATAAACTTATGGCTACCAAAGGGGAAAGGGGGAGGGATAATTCAATTTGGGGTTAACATATACACACTACTATACATAAAATAGTTAATCAACAAGGACATATGTATAGCACAGGGAACTATATGGAATATTTTGTAATAAGCTATAAGGAAAAACGATCTGAAAAAAATAGATGTATATGTATGCATAACTGATACACTTTGTTGTACAGCTGAAACTACACAGCATTGTTAATCAACTACACACCAATATAAAATGCAAATTTTAAAGAATATGTTGAAATCAGTAGCATGGGGAAAGGGAGTTGGATCAGGAAGGACGATACAAATATTCCAACTGTAAAGTAATGCTTTATTATTCTAAAAACTACACCCAAACTAGTAAAAATTTTATATTTGATAAATTTGGGTTGAGTACACAGGTATTCATTATATGCTTTCTAGAACTTTTTTATGCATTTATAATTTTTCTTGAAACAAAAATTCTAAAGAGATTTCAATAAGATACACTCAGAATTTCACACAAGTTAAAATAAATGTCAACAAAGTCAGGCTTATAAAAAATGTGTATCATTTGCATTAACTGAAATCCAGTAAAGAAATTCTTTAACTGCTTGATATGATAAAATGATTGTGATAAATTCTAAAAATAGTTTCAACTTATAGAATATATAAAATCTTAAAACATTACATTTTTATAAAACCTAGTAACAATTATTTTATGTGGAGAGACGAGAAGAAACTAAAACCAGTATTTTTTGTTTTAAACAGAAGAACACACAATACCTTGGTGGCACGAATCTGCCTGTGAACATCTGTTAGTTGTTGGATTTTGTATTCTAGCTCTGAAATCTGGGCTTGAAGCCATGTCCATCGGCTGCCAACTCTTGCTCTGTCTACAAGCCACTTCCATTCAGTACTACAGTTACTGTGAACAAGACAAACACAGCTAGTTAAAGCACAAAGACAGTTAGGTTTTCACACAGATTGCTTAATAACTTCCTTGACTCTTGTCATACAATCTCAAATTTCTTTACAAAGCATCTAATTACATTAAAGAATGGTACATCAATTTTTCAAGTATTTTATTTTATTTCCTTATCTATCCCACAAACACCTGTTTTCATTCAATATTGTGTACTTGGTAGGATAATCTCCTTGTTATTTAATATTTTATTAATGGTCAATGGCTGAAACAGAAGTAGATCAGCAAAGGAAAGAAACAAAAATGTCAGTACTAACACCATGCAAAAACTGTTACATGAGCCTTTTATATGTAAGCAGGTATCAAGTGTAGGACAAGTCATTTGAACTGTACTAGATCTAAATCCGTGTAACAAACCACACAGTACTCAATTTTACCATACATAATTTTCATTTGCTAAAATAGGAATCAATATTTTTAAATGCCAAAAATTATCAAAAACAGGAACACTGCTACATATAAATATATAAACTTGAGATGTTAATTAAGATAAAGTTTGTTAAAAACTTCATTCCTAGGATTCATAGTTCAGAAATGACAAAAAACTTATATCAAGTCTTTCTTTCATGAATATTTGAAAATGAGATTTGAATCTTATTCTCCTTTATCTTTTGGCAAAAGCAGTGCTCTAATCCACAGTTTGTGAAATTACAAATTAATTACTTTATGAAAATACTTCACCCATTCCAACTAGAAAACAATCACAGTTCAGGGCGGGGAGGAGAGACAGGGTTTGTGTGCATTTTGGATAATTAATTAGGAGCTTCATCTTGCCAAGGAAGAAACTGAAGACAGTATAACAGAAGAAATTGAAACTACAACTGAAGGGTGATAACTACTTAATAGCAAATCACAAACTTCATGAAAAACATGTCTAAAAATAGCATTTTTTGTCAAAACCCATTGAAGGCACAACACTGAAAGTGAACCCTATTGTAAACTAGACTTTGAGTGATAAAGATGTGTCAGTGTAAGTTCATAGATTGTTATACAAACACTACCTTTATGCGGTGTGTTGACAGTAAGGGAAGCCATATCTGTGTAGGGACAGGGGATATATGGGAACTCTGTATTTTCAACTCAATTTTGCTATAAACCTAAAACTTCTCTAAAGATTAAACTTTATTAATTTTTATACATATAACCATAAAGAAATATCTTTCATATAAACTTTAGCCAGGGAAAACATTTAAGAGATCATTTCTTGTCAGAGAAACAGAATTATTATAACTCTACTACATAGAATTTATTATAACAGATTTTTATTATACCAGTGTTCTCAAAATGCTTTTTTTTTTCCAGATTCTAATTATGTATACAATGTGACTACAGAGACTGACATAAATTAGGACTTCTTTTGGTATTATCCGTTTATAGTTACTACTGTGATTCTGCAAATGTGGTACTTTTAAATCACATTTTCATAACTATAGGCAAACTAAAAATGCCTTTTCAAAATAAATATTATCTGTCAATAGTGTAATAATACTAACGCCATTCATGAAAGAAGTGAAGAAGGCAAGGACCGTATCATGCAGTAGTCACACAGGTGAGGGTAAAGTGCTGGATTTTATGCCAAAAGGAAGTTATTCACAAGAAAGTAATACAATTTTTTTTCTGAGCACTCAAGCTGCTAGGTAGGTAATGTACTGGGATATGAGAATAAAGAAGGAAACCAATTAGGGCACCATTTATAAAACCACTTATAATAATCTAAATGAGATACAGATAATGTGATCTCTAAATATTTCATGTGCTGTCCTACAGATCCCAGCCTTCACTGCACTTAGGTTGGAGCCATGTCACTAGTTCTGACCAACAGACTGTGAACAAAACTGATAAGAGTTATTCCCAGTCCACCTGATCACCTAGAGCTATATAGTACAGATAGGACAGCTACAAGATGGAAGAGGGTCATAGCTCACACCACACTGGACTTTATGTAAGCCACTGTAAACTTTTGCTGTGCTAAATTACTGAGATTAGAAGGTTAATTTGTTACTCCAGGGCTTATTCTGACTAAAACACAGAATAAAATATGAAAATGGCCTGGACTGGAAATGAGGTGAGAGATAAAGATGAAGACTAGAGGATGGATTCAAGATTGATTTAAAGTGTATAGGTCTTGAAGAAGTATGATGAAGTAAGCGTGAGGAAATCAAAGATGATCTTCAGCATTCTTTCATTAAATTTTACTCCAGTCAGAAAATTTTCCTATAAAATGCAACTTTGTTTGGTAATCAAACATTATTAGCTCATGGAAAAATAGAGAAAAATAAAAATTTATGGAGTTGATGTTAGCCCATGGTGGTGGTGACCATAGTTGCTAAGTCGTATCCGACCCTTGTGACCCCATGGACTGTAGCCTGCCAGGCTCCTCTGTCCATGGGATTCTTCAGGCAAGAATACTGACGTGGGTTGCCATTCCCTTCTCTAGAGGATCTTCCTGACCCAGGGATCAAACCCAGGTCTCCTGCACTGCAGGCAGATTCTTTACTGCCTGAGCTAGCAGGGAGCTCTTCTGCTTCTGTTAGGTCCATACTATTTCTGTCCTTTATCATGGTCATCCTTGCATGATGTGTTACCTTGATCTCTCCAATTTTCTTAACGAGATCTCTAGTCTTATTCTATCATTTTCTGCCATGTCTTGCACTGTTTACCTAAGAAGGCTTTCTTATCTCTCCCTGCTATTCTCCTCAACTCTGCATTTAGTTAGGTTTATCTTTCCCTTTCGTTTCTCTTCTTTTCTCAGCTATTTGTAAAACCTCCTCAGGCAACCACTTTGCCTTCTTGCATTTCTTTTTCTTTGGGATGGTTTTGGTCACCGCTTCCTATACAATGTTGCAAACCTCCATCCATAATTCTTCAGGCACTTTATCTACCAGATCCTTTCCCTTGAATCTATTCATCACTTTCATTAGATAATTATAGGGGATTTGATTTAGGTCATACCAGAACGGCCAAGTGGCTTTCCCTACTTTTTTTTCAATTTAAGCCTGAATTTTGCAATAAGGAGCTCATGATCTGAGTCACAGTCAGCTTCAGGTCTTATTTTTGCTGACTGTATGGAGTTTCTCCATCTTCAGTTGCAAAGAATGTAATCAATCTGATTTGGTATTGACCATCTGGTAATGTCCATGAGTAGAGTCATCTATTGTGTTGTTGGAAGAGGGTGTCTGCTATGACCAGTGTGTTCTCTTGGCAAATTTCTGTTAAACTTTGGTCTGCTTTATTTTGGACTACAAGGCCAAACCTGCCTACTTGACTTCCTACTTTTGCATTCCAATCCCCTCCAATGAAAAGGACATCTTTTTTTGGAGTTAGTTCTAGGAGGTCTTGCAGGTCTGCATAGAATCATTCAGCTTCTTTGGCATTAGTGGTTGGGGCATAGTGTTGGATTACTGTGATGTTGAATGGTTTGCCTTGGGAATGAACCAAGATCATCCTGTCATTTATGAGACTGCACCCAAGTACTGCTTTTCAGACTTTTATGTTGACTATGAGGGCTAGTCCACTTCTTCTAGGGGATTCTGGGCATGAGTCCTCAGAAAGGCAATATAAGCCTTCAATCCTCATCTTTGCTTATTTGCAGTCACCATTTAAGTTACTGATGGAAATAAGTACAAGCTGATTAACCCAAGTCATTTTGAGTACAATACCTACTGGTACTAACTTCTGCTTAACATCAGGAATCTATATCACTCTCTTGCTGTTTTTTTTTTCTTCTCTTTTTACATCACTGTTTTAAGAATAAGACAGAGCTTTCTCATATTACACTTTAAGTTACCAAGACTTAAAGAAAAACTTGTATAAATTAATCTTGCCTTTAATAGAGTCTGTTAGCTTAGTAATAAAAATGAGTTAACTATGATTTAAAAAAATAAATAAGATCCAACTGTAAAATAACTACAATTCCAAGAATAATAATATTTATCCTGGGAAAAAATACATAAAATTAGGCCAAACTTCTCTGCTGTCTGGGCTTCCCTGGTGGCTCAGAGGTTAAAGCATCTGCCTCCAATGCAGGAGACCTGGGTTCGATCCCTGGGTTGGGAAGATCCCCTGGAGAAGGAAATGGTAACCCACTCCAGTATTCTTGCCTGGAGAATCCCATGGACGGAGAAGCCTAGTAGTTTACAGTCCACAGTGTCGCAAAGAGTTGGACACGACTGAGCGATTTCACTCACTCTCTGCTGTCTGCACACCTAGGAAGAACTTAGCCTTTCCTGGAATTTCATTCCTTTAGATGAAGGGATAGCAAACTTTCTGTAAAGAGAGAGACATGAAATATTTGTTTTATGGGTACATGGTTTGTTTAATAACTGCTCAACTCTGCTGTCATAGCATGAAAGCTGCCATAAACGAAAGGGTGTAACCATGTATCAATAAAACTTTGTCTCTAAAAATAGACAATAGGCCAGATTTGGTGCATGGGCTATAGTTATAGTCTTCCAATCCCTGATGTAGAACATGTTTTCATATGACTTCCCTTAATGAAATGTCTTTTTAAATCTTTTGCTCATATTTAATTAGCTATCTTATTCATATAAGACTATAAGTATATATAAGGATATAAGGCTATACGCATTGTAAATACTTACAGCTCCCAATCTGTAGCTTGCCTTTCATTTTCCTAGAGGTGTCTTTTGAGCAGCAAAAGATTCTAATTTTGATGCAGCCTAATTTTTCAAATGTTCCTTTATGGAAAGTTCTTTTTTATGTCCTAAGAAATATTTGCTTAACACAAAATCATAATGATTTACTCATGTTTCTAAAATATCAAAGAGTTTTAGAGCTTTAACTTCTAGATCTATAATCCAATTCAAGTCAAGCTCTGTGTATTGTATGAGGTATGGTCCAGATTCATTATTTTCTATAGGATATCTAGTTCCTGAATCATTTGTTGAAAAGATTCTATAATCCTTTAATAGAAAAAAAAACTATCCTAGAATAGATAAAAGACTACTCATATGAATACTATATGCTGTATATATACTTACACACAGAGAACCCTTAAGATATCTTTCCATCATCTACCTACATACCTATCTACACCTGTGTCAACACCATGACCCAGTATCACACTATCATTGTAGTTTAGTGTAATTCTTAAAAACCAGTAAATTCTCCAACTTTGCTCTTTCCCAATATTGTTTTGACAATTCTAAATTTGAGAATCAGCTTGACAGTCTCTTTAAATAAATGACCAGCATTTTGAATAGGACTGCATTGCACCCATAGATCTATTAGTGGAGGATTAACATCTTAACAACACTGAATCTTCTGATCACATATAAGGTATTATTTCTGTTTATTCAGACACTGGTCATTTCTCTCAGCTATGCTGCATACAGTTTTAAAATTTTATCTCTATGTATTTCATGTTTATCAGTTCAGTTGCTCAGTTGTGTCCGACTCTTTGCGACTCTATGGACTGTAGCACACCAGGCTTCCCTGTCCATCACCAAACTTCTAGAGCTTGCTCAAACTCATGTCCATCAAGTCGGTGATGCCATCCAACCATCTCATCCTCTGTCATGCCCTTCTCCTCCTGCCTTCAATCTTTCCCAGAATCAGGTTCTTTCCAATGAGTCAGTTCTTTGCATCAGGTGGCCAAACTATTGGAGTTTCAGCTTCAGCATCAGTCCTTCCAACGAATATTCAGGACCGATTTCCCTGAGGATTGACTGGTATGATCTCCTTGCAGTCCAACGGACTCTCAAGAGTCTTCTCCAACACCACAGTTCAGAAGCATCAATTATTTGGAGCTCAGCTTTCTTTATAATCCAACTCTCACACCCATACAAGACTAGTCTTGTACTGGCAAAGTAATGTCTCTGCTTTTTAATATGCTGTCTAGGTTGGTCATAGCTTTTCTTCCAAAGGTCAAGCATCTTTTAACTTCATGGCCGCAGTCACCATTGTTCATGCTTATGGATGCCAGTATGTAGCATTCATAAATTGTTTGGATGTCAGAATATAAAAATATAGTTGACTTTTGTTTGGTGACCTGACATCCTTTGATGCTGTCAAATTTACCTAGAGGAGTTTTAGTACCTTCCTCATAAAGTCCTTAGGATTTTCTATGTACTACTATATTATGTCAACTGTAGATAGTTTTATTTTTAACTGGATTCCTTGTATTATTTTTATCTTACTGCACTGGCTATGAATTCCGGTATAATGTTAATTATAAGCTGTGTAAGTAGACATGCTTACCTTCTTCCTAATCTTATAGAGAAAGCATTCAGTCTTTTATTACTGAATGTAATGTTAGCTACAGATATTTTATAAATGTCCTTTATCAGATTGAAGAAGTTTCTGTCTATTCTGGGTCTGCTGTGAGTTTTTATCATGAGTAGGTTTGAATTTTGTCAAATGCATCTGGTCAAGAGGGAGGCTTATGCAACAAATTTTATACTTTCCTTCTTTTCTAATGTAAGAATCTGTAACTTTAAATTTTTGTCTAAGCATTTCTTTAGTAATCCAATAGCTGTATCTTACAAAATGTGACACACTGTATTTTCAGTATCATTCTGTTTAAAACATTTTACATATTCTCTTGTGATTTCTTTGATCCAAGCAATATTTGGAAATGTATAATTAATTTTGATATATTTTAGATATACATATTTGCCATTTTCTATCACTTCTTTTCTTTGTGTAGACTGAATTTTCACTCAGTATCATATTTATTCAGCCTAAAGAACATTTTAAAATTTCTTATAATATAGGTATACTGACAGAAAATTTTCTTACTTTGCTTATTTGGAATGTTATTTTTCCTTTGTTTTTAAAAGTAATTTTAGGTTGAGTTTATTTCTTTCAGCCCTTTAAATATATCATTCCATTGCTTTCCAGTTTGCTTATCTTCTGATGAGAAGTCAGCAATGATTTTTTTTTCTTTGCTTCCTTATGTTTTTTTTTTTCCTCCTCTTACTGCTTTTAAGATTTTCTCTACATCACTAGCACTTGGTGATTTGACTACAATACACCACAGTGTGGTTCTGTTTGTAATCCTACTTGTAACTTCCTGAGATTCTTAGGTCTGCAGTTTTATGTCCTTTTAAGTCTTTGAGCATACTAACCATATTTTAGATATTTTAAAGTCTTTGCCAACTAATATCTGTCATTTCTGTGTCTGTTTCTATTGATTTTTCTTCCTCTTTGCATGTCTAGTAGTTCATTGTGTGTGTGTGTCTGTGTATGAACGTATGTAGGCAAATACACACACATTTATTATGGAAACTATGAATATAATATTGTTGAATTTATAGATTTTATGATCTTCCTTTTAACGAGAAAATAGTTTCAAGGGATTATTATTTACGGTTCAACTTCATTCTTTTCAGCTTTCTGCAAAAATTTGTTAGAGCAAGTATAGAGTAGCCATTAGTCACCAGGTCAAACTCAGCCTTACTCTTTGACGTGTCACCAATCTGGGGCCTCTGCTGAATGCTCCAGATGTTCAACAAAGTCTCTCCACTCTGCTTATTCAGAACTCAAACATCTCTCAACCTTGTATAAGCACTGGGAATTTTTCAGATTACCATTTCCTAATAACTTTATGGGTGCCCTTATGGAGCTTTACCTACACATGCACAGCTTAGTATTTAACAAAGGTCCAAGAGGACTATATGAAGATTTATGATGCTCTTTCTTTGAGAACTTAAGTCCATCTTCTTTAGTATTCTGATCTAATGATTCCAACTATCTCAGCCTCTCCAACTCTAATCTTTATTTCAGTCAAGCAAGACCACTGTGCTCTATTTGGCTCTCCTTTTGGTAGCTTCCCTGGTGGCTCAGATGGTAAAGCGTCTGCCTGCAATGTGGGAGACCCAGGTTCAATCCCTGGGTCAGGAAGATCCCCTGGAGAAGGAAATGGCAATCCACTCCGGCACTCTTGCCTGGAAAATCCCATGGATGGAGGAGGGTGATAGGCTACAGTCCATGGGGTCGCAAAGAGTCAGACACAAACTGAGCAACTTTTCTCTTCCCTGCACCAGATATTTTAAAATGCCTCTAGGCAGAAAACAAGGGCAATTAAAGGGCTCACCTCATCTGTTTCTTTTTTCTCAGGAATCACTGACTCTGACCTTTGCTGCTTTATATCAATTTTCTGAAAATAATGACTTTCATATATTTCTGTCTCATTTCCCAGATATTTACAGTCAAAGAGAACAAATAGTACCAGTAATGTCACTCCATTATAGCTAGAAATCAAAGAACTTTATTAATATGCGTTTGTGTGTGATCTCTCCAAAATGTTTCTATTTTGTTTCAAATATTTCATACTCAGAATTTCATTGCCTTTAAAAAAATAAAAAGCCGGGACTTCCCTGGTGATCCAGTGGCTAAGACTCTAAGCTCCCAATGCAGGGGCCCAGGTTCCTCCCCTGGTCAGGAAGCTAGATCCCATATGCTACAACTAAGATCCAGTGCAGCCAAATAAAAAATAAATAAATATTAAAACAAACAAGCCAAAATACAGTTGCAGGTTAAGACCAGAATCTTAACAACAACAGAAACATTAAAATCGATTCATAGGTTTCTTTTGGGGTTGTTCCTGGACTATTTCAAGAAAGCAGAGCTGTTTATCCATCATCTATCAACCTTTCAACTGTTCTATAAGAAACAGTTAAATTATTTTGAGCCACCACAGTTTTAAGTCTCTTTCTTACAACTTAGCCTTTATGCTAAATGCTACAGAAATTCTTATGACCAAAAAAGTGATTATAAGATAAACCCAAAGCATGTGTATTAACGGTATAACATGGTAGGGACAGAAAGCAGATAGGAAAGAGATAAAGGTCGATGATCCTTTTTTACTTCACTATACCATATACACTATCTGGGCAAAATATCGTTTAAAGAGAGACCCAAGTGCCTAACAAGAGAATAGTTCTAGTAAAAGCCCCTAGAAAAGGTCATAATGACGTAATGTAGTAACAGTTCCTTGGTGTTTTAATCCTCATAAACAAATCAATTTAGGCAAGAATTAGTTCATTTGCAAGAGAAAAAAAAAAGAATACAACTCTGCTTAGGGAGGCTCTCTCTGACTACAGCCTACTTCTAATTTAATGAATAATCCAAGAATACAGGGCACCTTGAGGAACAGAAAATCCAGTTGCTTCTCTGCTGCTAACAACAACAAAAGCTGTATAACAACAACAAAAAACTGTATTCCAACAATCTCTCTTAAGAGTTCTAGCCACATAATGGGAACCAGGCTAGGAGCAAAAAGTCAGATTAATCCCTGATCAAACGTACTGTTTCAGGTGGCCACAAGGTAGCAGTCATTAAGATGAGGGAGAGGTGGATGGTCTGAGGAAAATAACTAGTTTGTAGGCTAAGCAACTATGAGCAAGGGAGATTTTTGGTTTTGATATTTTTACATACAGCTGACTGGAGGCAAACAGAATTAAAAGGTACATTTTTGAGGCAACTCTGTTAGCAAAAAGACCCCACTAGTTACCATGCTCTCCCCAGAAAGTCCAAATTTGCACTAACAGGACACAGGATGAGAATCCAGTGCAGCCTCCAATAAAGGCACACTCTCTAACACCCATTTCAGATGGGGGTTCCGGCTTCCCTAGTGGCACCAGTGGTAAAGAACCTGCCTACCAATGCCGGAGATGCCAGAGGTGTGAGTGTGACCCCTGGGTTGGGAGATTCCCAGAAGGGAATGGCAACCCACTCCAGTATTCTTTTCTGGAGATCCTATAGACAGAGGAGCCTAGAGGGCTACAGAACATGGGGTCGCAAAGAGTCGAACACGACCGAGCTGCACACACACACAGAGATATAGACATAAGGAATAATTCCCAAAAAGCAAAGTCAGAGGCTGTGGAAAATAAAGGACAAAGGAGCTTCTCTCAGAAAGCAGAATTAGGATTCTATCAAGACCTTACTGCACTTCCAAAGTAAGAAGTCTTACTAATTATTGTAAGAACCAGCAACTATCATGTGTATCCTATCCTTCCCTCTTCCTAGTATTTTACTGTAGCTTTCCTGTCCCTACTTCAACACACATACAAGAAACAAGAAGGCAAGAGGGCTAAGAAACTTGTCCATGGGCTTAGAGCTTACCACAAATAAGGAACAACATCTGGACTCAAAGGAGAGGACTTTACTCTACCTGCTGAATGTGGCTTTGAATCACAATCTTAATATGTTGTACAATTCTGTCCAGAAATCTGGAAAAACTCAATTTGTCAATGATCTAAACAGATTTTTCAGTATTAGTTTTAAAGAATTCATACCTGGATTGGCATATTTAGTCTTGTTCTCCTACCATCTATCATCTCCTCCCCCAGTTAAAGAAAGGAAGAGAGAAAAATTAGAGAGGTTGAAGAATACTAACACATTCTATCAATACCACACCCCCTTCTCTTGTATGAAAGGAATTTTTAAAGTTAATAGTTTGATAAATTGTCTTCTCTGTGCTTTAAAAATCCTTGCATAATGTGAAACATTAACAATTAGGGACATACAAATTAATACATAGGAGATTAATGGTTTTTAAACTAATAAAAACATATTTGCTAAAGAATAGTCTGAAGTCATGCATGTGATGTTCAACAAGCACTGTGTGTATGTGTTTGCACACGTGTACACACACGTTTATATGTGGGCACAATTCTTTTGTATAGGAAGCCAGGACATGGTATAATGTTACCAAACTATACACTCATAAAGGCCTGGATGAAAGGGCAAGCAGTCTGCCCACCAGAGGACCAAGACCCAGCTCCACCAAATGCTGGCCAGATACTAGCCTGGGACCAGCTGGACCTGGATGCTGAGAGGGGACTGCACTCCTCGGACACTGCACTGTTTCCCACAAAGGGCCTCTTCTCCCAAGTCAAGATACATAACCAACCTAACACATACATAAAAACACAAATAGCAATTTACTCAAAATGAGGTGACAAAGGAAGATGTTTCAGATAAAGGAACAAGATCAAACCACAGGAGAACAAAGTGACATGGATACTGGCAATCTAACTGAGAAACAGAGTAATGATCATAAAGACGATCAAAGAAATTGGGAGGAGACTAGATGCACAGAACAAGAAATTATAAGTTGTTAACAAACAGAAAACATAAAGAATGACTTAAAAGAATGGAAGAATAGTTGAAATGAAAAATACACTAGAAGGAATTGATACTAGACTAAATGAAACAGAACAGATTAGTAAGATGGTAGACAGAGCAGTGGAAATCACTGCCACCGAACAGAAATAAAAAAGAATGAGAAGAAATGAGGACAGTTTAAATGAACTCTGAGATAACACCAAGTGTGCTTATATTGCATTATGTAGGGCTCCTAGAAGGAAAAGAGAAAGGGCCCAAGAAGGTATTTTAAGAGATAACAGACGTAAACCTTCTTAGCTTGGGGAAGGAAACAGTCATTCAAGTCCAGGAAGTGCAAAGTCCTATATAGGATTAACCCACAAAGAAATATACCATGACACATTTCATCAAAATGACAAAAATTAAAGATAAAGAGAGGATATTAAAAGCAACAAGGGAAAAGCAACAAATAATATACAAGGGAACTCCCATAAGACTATCAGCTGATTTTTCAGAAGAAACTGCAGGCCAGAAGAGAGTGGCATAATATACCTAAAGTGATTAAAGAGAAAAAACGTACAACCAAGAATATTCCATCCAGCTCATTCAGATTTGATGGAGCAATCAAAAGCTAGAAGATTCAACAGCACCAAATCAGCTTTACAACAAATGCTACAGGAACTAGGTGGAAAAGAAAATACCATAACTAGAAACAAGACTATTACAAACTGGAAAAGCTCACTGGTAAAGGCAAACATAGAATAAAGGTAGGAAATAATCCATGTGCAAAGCTAGAAGGGATATTTAATGACAAAAGTTGTGAAATCATTTGTATTCACAATAAACAGTTAAGGGATACACTAAATAATTAGATGCAAAATATAATATCAAAAATAATTATGAGGGGAGAGCACAAATGCAGGGTACCTAAAGTGTGTTTGAAACTAAGAGATCAGCAATTTAAAATAAGCATAGAAAAAGATATACTCCTATACAAAAGTTTCATGATAACCACAAAATCAAAAAAAAAAAAAATGTCTACACACACAAAAAAAGGAACCAAACATAACACTAAAGACAGTCATCAAATCACAAGAGTAGAGCAAAAAATAAGAAAAGAACTACCAGGAAAAAAAAAACTAAATTAACAAAATTGCAATAGGAACATACATATCAGTAATTACCCTAACTATAAATGGAATAAATGCTTCAACCAAAAGACACAGACTAGCTGAATAGAACAGGGCCCATATATTTGCTGCCTAGAAGAGACTCTCTTTAGATCTAGAAATACATACAGAATGAAAATGAGGGAAGAGGAAAAGATATTCTATGCAAAAAAGAAATCAAAGGAAAGCCAGAGTAGCAATCCTTATATCATAAAACTTTAAAATATTATCACAAGACAAAGAAGGACACTACATAATGATCAAAAGAGCAATCTAAGATGAGAGGGCTGGATGGCATCACGGACTCGATGGACGTGAGTCTGAGTGAACTCCGGGAGTTGGTGATGGACAGGGAGGCCTGGCGTGCTGCGATTCATGGGGTCGCAAAGAGTCGGACACGACTGAGCGACTGAACTGAACTGAACTGAAGAAGATACAACAATGGAAATATATATATGCACCAAACAAAGGAGTACCTCAAAGATAAAGCAATGTTAATAGAAATAAGAGAATTGGCAGTAATACGATAAGAGCTCTTTGATGAAGGTGAGAGAGGAGAGTGAGAAAGCTAGATTAAAACTCAACATTCAAAAAACTAAGATCACGGCATCTGGTCCCATCACTTCACAGCAAATAGATGGGGAAAAAAATGGAAACCAAGACAGATTTTATTGTCTTGGGCTCCAAAATCACTGCGGATGGTGACTGAAGCCATGAAATTAAAAGATGGTTATTCCTTGGAAGATAAGCTATGACAAACCTAGACAGCATATTAGAAAGCAGAAACATCATGCCAACAAAAGTGTGAATAATCAAAGCTATAGATTTTTCAGTAGTCATGTACAGATGTACAAGTTGGACCATAAAGAAGGCTGAGCATCAAAGAATTGATGCTTTTGAACTGTGGTGCTGGAGAAGACTTTTGAAAGTTCCTTGAACTGCAAGGAGATCAAACAAGTCAATCATAAAGGAAATAAACCCTGAATATTCATTGGAAGGATTACTGCTAAAGCTCCAACACTTTGGCCACCTGATGTTGGGAAAGATTGAGGGCAGGAGGAGAAGAGCGCGACAGAGGACAGGATAGTTGGATAGCATCACCAACTCAATGTACATGAGTTTAAGCAAACTCTGGGAGAAAGTGAAAGACAGTGAAGCCTAGCATGCTGCAGCCCATGGGGCTGCAAACAGTCAGACACAACTGAGTGACTGAACAACAACAACAAAAATAGCGGGGTTACAGTAACAACCCAATCATATCAATGGACAGATCATCCACACAGAAAATCAACACGGAAAAACAGTCCTTAAATGACCCAGACACTGTTATTTATAGAGCATTCCATCTGAAAGCAGTAGTATGCACATTCAAGTACACATGGAACATTCTCTAAGATAGATTACATCCTGGACCACTAAGCAAGCCTTGGTAAATTTAAGAAAACTGAAATCACAGCAAATGTGTTTTTGGACCACAACACCATGAGGCTAGAAATCAATTACAAGAAAGAAAAAAAAAGCCACAAACACACAGAGGCTAAGCAATATGACACTAAAAAATCAATGGATCCCTGAAGAAATCAAAGAGGAAAATTAAAAAATACTTAGAGACAAATGAAAACACGACAATCTAAAACCATGTGACGTAGCAAAAGCAGTTCGAAGAGAGTAGTTTATAGCAATACAATCTTACCTCAGGAAACAAGAAAAATCTCAAATAAACAACCTAACCTTACACTTAAACAGAAAGAATATCAAGCAAAACTCAAGGTTAGTAGAAGAAAAGAATAAAAATCAGAGCAGAAACAAATGAAGTAGATGCTGAAAGAAAAAATAGAAAAGATCAATGAACCTATAAGCTGGTACTTTGAAAAGATAAACAAAATTGATAAACCTTTACCCAGACTCATCAAGAAAAAAAAAGGGAGAAGGCCCAAATTAATACAATCACAAATAAAAAAGCAGTTATAACTGATACCATAGAAGCAGAATGGATCATAAGAGCCTATGATGAGCAACTATATACCAATAAAATGTACAACCTAGAAGAAATGGATAAATTCTTAGCAAGGTACAATCTCCTAACACTGAACCAGGAAAAAACAAAATATGAACAGACCAATTACCAGTGATAAAGTTGAATCAGTAATTAAAACTGCCAAAAGCAAAAGTTTGGGACAAGATGGCTTCACAGGTGAATTCTACCAAACATTTTCAAACTATTAAAAAAAATTGCAAACGAAGAGACACTTCTGAACTCACTCATCGCTACTGCCTTGATACTAAAACTGGACAAAGATATCACCAAAGGAGAAAATTATAGGCCAATTTCACTGAAGAAAATAGATTAAAAATCCTCAAAAAAAAAAAAAATACTAGCAAATCAAATCCAACAATACAGTAAAGGGATCATACACCATAATCAAGTGGGATTTATCCCTGGGATGCAAGGATTTTTCACTATCCACAGAAGCTGAAAACTGCACAAACAAACTGAAGAATAAAAATCATATGATCATTTCAACAGATGCAAAGACGTTTGTGACAAAATTCATTTATTATAAAAAAACTTCTCAGTAATTAGGTTTAGAAGGAACTGATCTCAATATAATAAAGGCCTGTATGACAAGGCAGAGCTAATGTCATACTCAATGATGAAAGGCTGAAAGCATTTCCTCTAAGATCAGGAATAAGACAGGAATGCCTACTCTCACTACTTTAACATAATTTTGGAAGTCCTGGTCATAATAATCAGAGAAGAAAAAGTAATAAAAGGAATCCAAACTGGAAAACAAGACGTAAAGCTGTCACTGTAGATGACATGATGCTATATAGAGAAAATTCCAAAGACACTACCAGGAAACTACTAGAGCTCATCAATGAATCTGGTAAAGTTGCAGGATACAAAATTAATATACAATAATCTGTTGCATTTCTATATTCTAAAAGAGAAAGTAAGGAAACAATCCCATTTACCATCGCATCAAAAAGAATACTTATGAATAAACCTGCCTAAAGTAGTAAAATACCTATACTCTGAACACTGTAAGACTCTGAATGAAAGGAACTGAAGATGACATAAACAGATGGAAAGATATACTATATTTTTGGATTGGAAGAATCAATATTGTTAAAATTGACCATACCTCAAGGCAATCTACAGATTCAGTGCAATCCCTGGCAAATTACCAATGGCATATTTCACAGAACTAGAACAAACATTTTGAAATTTGTATGGAAACACAAAGACCCCAAATAACCAAAACGATTTTAAGAAGAATATAGCTGAAGGAATCAGGCTCCCTGACTTCAGACTAAACCACAAAGCTATAGTAATCAAAACAGTATGATTCTGGCACAAAAACAGACACATAGATCAATGGACTAGGATAGAAAACCCAGAAGTGAATCCATGCTCTAATGGTCAATCTACACAAAGGAGGCAAAAATACACAATGGAGAAAAGACAGTCCCTTCAATAAATGGTGCTGGGAAAACTGGACAACCACATGAAAAGAACGAAATAAAATTCTCTAACATGATATACAAAAATAAACTCAAATACATTCCCAGTTTGTGACTTGACTATTCACTTTCCTTATGGTGTCTCTTGGTGGTATTTTAAAAACTAAAGTTAAGAGTAGTGCAGTGGATGCCAGTTGTTATTATTAGAGAAATGCAAATCAAAACTATGAGATCCTACCTCATACCAGTCAGAATAGCCATCATTAATAAGTCTATACATAAATGCTGGAGAGGATGTGGGGAAAAGGGAACCGCTGTTCACTGCTGGTGGTAATGTAAATTAGTGCAGCCACTATGGAAACGGTTTGGAGATTCCTCAAAAAACTAAAAATAGGACTACCATATGACCCAGCAATTCTACCTTTTGGTATTTATCTGAAGAAACCAAAAACACAAACTCGAAAATATATCTGTACCCCCAGGTTCATAATGGCATTGTTTACAATAGCCAAGATATAGAAACAACCTAAGTGTCCACTGATACATAAATGGATATACACAATGAGACAAAAGTGACAAACAACTTCAAGGGGTAAAACTTTGTGCCTAAATGAAAAAGCTACTTTATAGCAATTTTTCACTGAAAATATTCTGTGTGAATAAAAAGGCTTCGATCTCAAAAAAAAAAAAACAAAAAAAACAAAGAAAATTCTCTAACATGATATACAAAAATAAACTCAAAATGGGTTGAAGACCTGAATGTAAGATTGGATACTATTATACTCTTAGAGGAAAATATAAGCAGAACACTCTTTGAGACAATTCACAACAGTATCTTTTTCAATCTGTCTCCTAGAGTAATGGAAATAGAAAAAAAAAACAAATGGACTTAATTAAACTTAAAAGCTTTTGCACAGCAAAGGAAATCATAAACAACACAAAAAGACAAACTATGGACTGAGAGAAAATGTTTGCAAATGATACTACCAATAAGGGATTAATTTCCCAAATTATACAAATGGCTCATACAGCTTAATGTAAAAAAAAAAAAAATCAAAAAATAGGCAGAAGACCTAAATAGACATTTCTCCAAAGAATGTTTAGTTGCTAAGTCACTCCAACTCTTTTGGGACCCCATGAACTGTAGCCCACCAGGCTCTTCTGTCCATTGGATTTCCCAGGCAAGAATACTGGAGTGGGTTGTCATTTCCTTCTTCAGGGGATCATCCCAACCCAGGGATCAAACTTCCTGCACTGGCAGGCAGATTCTTTACCACTGAGCTACCAGGGAAGCCCCAAAGAAGACAAACAAGTGTGCCTGCTAACTGGCATACAAACTGATGCTTAACATCACTAATTAAAGAAATGCAAATCAAAATTACAATGAGGTATCACCTCACACCAGTCAGAATGGGCATCATTAAAAGGTCTATGAATAATAAACACTGGAGAGGGTGTGGAGAAACAGGAAGTCTTCTACATGGTTGGTGGGAATATAAATTAGGGCAGTCACTATGGAGGACAGTATGTAAGATCCTTAAAAACTCAAAATAGAGCTATCATTTGTTCCTGCAATTTCACTCCTGGGCATATATGCAGAGAAAATTTTCATTTGAAAAGATATATGCACCCAGTATTCATAGCAGCACTATTTAAAACAGCCAAGATACGGAAGTAACATCAACAGATTAATGAATAAATAAGAACCCCCCCCACACACACCTATACATACACACAAACAACAGAATATTACCCAATCATAAAAAGGAATAAAATAATGCCATCTGCAGCAACAAGGATGGACCTAGAGATTATCATATTAAGTGAAGTCAGACAAAGCAAGACAAATATAGGATATCACTTATAGGTGGAACCTTAAAATACAATACAAATGAACTTATTTACAAAGCAGAAATAGACTTATAGACACAGAAAACAATTTTATGGTTACCTAATGGAATAGCAGTGGGGCAGGGAGATAACTGGGAGTTTGGGGTGAACATATATACACTCAGTTCAGTTGCTCAGTTGTGTCTGACTCTCTGCAACCGCATGGGTAAACAACAAGGACCTACTGCATAGCACAGGGAACTATATTCAGTATCTTAAATTAACAATATATAAACAGCCCAATTAAGTTGCTTATTCCTTCTTGTTTGCAATTTGGCAGATTGTACCTTTCAAGGTACAATCTATAACATACCTATATAACAATCTATAAGTTACGCTCCCGTCCACAGGGTTGCAAAGAATCAGACACGACTGAGTGACTTCACTTCGACATAAATATATATATATACACACACTTGACATACATATGCACACTTGAAAGTAACACAACATTGTAAATTAATTATACTTCAATTTTTAAAAAAGGTTTGTGTGTGTGTGTGTGTGTATGTGTGTGTGGAAGGCTAATAGGTCCAAGGGAGAATCGTAACCACTAATCTCAGTAATAAATAACTGCTATACTAAAAAAAAAAAAAAAAAAACTAAACTGAAGAGAGAAAGTTAGGCTATGCTAACACTAAACAAAAGAAAGTTGGAGGGACTTCCTTGGTGGTTCAGTGGTTGGGAGTCTGCCTGCCAATGTGGGGAACAAAGGTTTGATCCCTGTTCCAAGAAGATCTCATATGCTGCAGGGCAACTAAGTTCGTGGGCCACAACTACTGAGCTTGCTCTCTACAAGAGAAGCCACCACAATGAGAAACCCATGCACCACAACCAGACAGTAACCCTCATTCATGGCAACTAGAGGAATGCCCAACGGCAGCAACAAAGACCCAGTGCAGCCAAAATAAGTAACTATCATAAATAAATATATAAAAAAATGAAAGTGGGAGTAGCTATGTTAATTTCAGACAGGACAAACTTCACAGCAAGAATGTCATCATGAATAAAGAGGGGTATTAGATAATAATAATACTTTGAGATGGTAACAATCTTCAATGCTAACAAGAACAACAAACCCACATCAAACTGTGTGAGGCAAAACTGACAGACGATTGCAAGAAGAAATAGATAAATTCACTACTATAATCAGAGACTTTAACATTCCCTCTATCAGAAATGCATAGATTCAACAGGCAGAAAATCAGTAAAGACAGATGTGAACTCAACAGCACCAGTAATTACTAATAGCTGGATATCACTGATATCTTATCCTACTTCACCAACAACAGCAGATTACACATTCTTCTCAAGCTAACATTAAATATTCACCAAAAGAGATCACATTCTGGGTCATAAGACACACTAACAAGTTTAAAAAAACAGAAATTATATGTCTGCTCATAGGCCACAAAGGAATTAAATTAGAAATCATTAACAGAAAGGTTAACTGGAAAATCTCAAAATACTTGGAGATTAAACAACACACTTCTAATTAACATGTGAACAAAGAAGAAACCTCATTAGAAATTTTAAAATGCTATGAATGAAATGAATATGCAAATACAAGTCATCAAAATTTGTTGGATATTATCACTTTTGTAATTAAAAACATAAATAAAAATTAAAGAAAAGCAAAAAAAAAATTGTGGGAAACAGTGCTTACAGTGAATAGCATAAGAGAAAAAAAGAATTTACAGCATTAAATTCATATATTGGAAAATAAGAGAAATCTAAAAATCAACCATCTAAGCTCCACTTTAGGAAACTAGAAAAGGAAGAGCAAATTAAATCCAAAGTAAGTACAAGGAATAATAAAAGTCAGAGCAGAAATCAAATGAGACTGAAAACACAAAATCTAAGTCCACTAATTTGATAACCTAATTCCTTGAAAAGTATAATCTGCCAAATTGCAAAAAAGAAATAAACAGTCAGAATGGGATTGTATCTGTTAAAGAAATTAAATCAATAATAACTGCCCAAAGCAGAAACCACCAGGTCCAAATGAGTTCACTGACAATTTCTACCAAAAATTTAAGGCAGAAATTTTAACAATTCTCTGGAAATTCTTTAAGAAGATAGAAGCAGAGGAACTATTTCCTAACTTATCTATGAAGACAGCATTACCCTAAAACCAGATAAAGCTATTACAAGACGTCTACAATCTCATGAAAATAGATACAAAGAACCTCAAAATATTAGTAAATTGAATTTAACAATGTATAAAAAGACTCCTCCATAACCAAGTGGGATTTATTCTAGTATGCAAAACTGGTTCAATATTCAAAATCATTAATGTGATCCATCACATCAACAGGCATTACATGATCATATCATTATCACATCATTATATCATATCACATCAAAAAGAAAACAATCACACGAACATACCAATAGTTGCACAAATAGCATTTTAGAAAGTACAATACATACAATGAAAACTCAAAGTAAACTAGGAATAGAAGGAATTTATTTTCTTGATTAAAATTGTCTACCAAAAAACTACAGCTACATCATACTTAATTGTAAGACAGCAGAACCTTTCCCATTAAGATCTGGAACAAGACAAGATATTCCCTCATCTCTCCTTCTCAACATTGGGTACTGGAAATTATAGCTAATGCAATAAAATAAGGAAATAAAAGATACATAGATTTCTAAGGAAGAAATAAAACTCTCTGTTCACAGATGACATGGTTATTTATGGGAAAAATCCAAAAGAATCATGTTTTAATAGCCTACAACTAATAAGCAATTATAACAAGGTTGCAGGGTACAAAATTGATATAAAAAGTCAATTGCTATCTCATACACTAGCAATGAAGAGGCAGACTTTGAATTAAAAACACATTACTATTCACATTAGCACCTCCAAAAATGAAAACAGTTCAGTTCAGTTGTTCAGTCATGTCCGACTTTGTGACCCCATGGATTGCAGCATGCCAGGCCTCCCTGACCATCACCAACTCCCAGAGTTTATCCAAACTCATGTCCATTGAGTCGGTGATGGTATCCAACCATCTTATCCTCTGTCATCCCCTTCTCCTCTTGCCTTCAATCTTTCCCAGCATCAGGGTCTTTTCAAATGAGTCAGCACTTCGCATCAGGTGGCCAAAGTATTGGAGTTCCAGCTTCAACATCAGTCCTTCCAATGAACACCCAGGACTGATCTCCTTTAGGATAGACTGGGTGGATTTCCTTGCAGTCCAAGGGACTCGCAAGAGTCATCGCCAACACCACAGTTCAAAATCATCGATTCTTCAGCACTCAGCTTTCTTTACGGTCCAACTCTCACATCCATACATGACTACTGGAAAAAAACATAGCCTTGACTAGACAGACCTTTGTTGGCAAAGTAATGTCTCTGCTTTTCAATATGCTATCTAGGTTGGTCATAACTTTCCTTCCAAGAAGTAAGCCTCTTTTAATTTCATGGCTGCAATCACCATCTGCAGTGAGTTTGGAGCCAAAAAAAATACTCAGCCAACTTTTCCACTGTTTTCCCATCCATTTCCCATGAAGTGATGGGACCAGATGCCATGATCTCCATTTTCTGAAAGTTGAGCTTTAAGCCAACTTTTTCACTCTCCTCTTTCACTTTCATCAAGAAAATCTTTAGTTTTTCTTTGCTTTCTGCCATAAGGATGGTGTCATCTGCATATCTGAGGTTATTGATGTTTCTCCCGGCAATCTTGATTCCAGCTTGTGCTTCTTCCAGCCCAGGGTTTTTCATGATGTATTCTGCATATAAGTTAAATAAGCAGGGTGACAATATATAGCCTTGACGTACTCCTTTTCCTATTTGGAACCAGTCTGTTGTTCCATGTCCAGTTCTAACTGTTGCTTCCTGACCTGCACACAGATTTCTCAAGAGGCAGGTCAGGTGGTCTGGTATTCCCATCTCTTTCAGAATTTTCCACAGTTTATTGTGACCCACACAATCAAAGGCTTTGATATAGTCAATAAAGCAGAAATAGATGTTTTTCTGGAACTCTCTTGCTTTTTCCATGATCCAGCGGATGTTGGTAATTTGCTCTCTGGTTCTTCTGCCTTTTCTAAATCCAGCTTGAAAATCTGGAAGTTTACGGTTCTCGTATTGTTGAAGCCTGGCTTGGAGAATTTTGAGCATTACTTTGCTATCGTGTGAGATGAGTGCAACTGTGTGGTAGTTTGAGAATTCTTTGGCACTGCCTTTCTTTGCAATTGGAATGAAAACTGACCTTTTCCAGTCCTGTGGCCACTGCTGAGTTTTCCAAATTTGCTGACATATTGAGTGCAGCACTTTCACAGCATCATCTTTCAGGATTTGAAATAGCTCAACTGGAATTCCATCACCTCCACTAGCTTTGTTCATAGTGATGCTTCCTAAGGCCCATTTGACTTCACATTCCAGTATATCTGGCTCTAGGTGAGCGATCACACCATCGTGATTATCTGGGTCATTAAGATCTTTTTTGTGCAATTCTTCTGTGTATTCTTGCCACCTCTTCTTAATACCTTCTTCTTCTGTTAGGTCCATACCATTTCTGTCCTTTATCGAGCCCATCTTTGCATGAAATGTTCCCTTGATATCTCTAATTTTCTTGAAGAGATCTCTAGTCTTCTTCTTTTTTGTACAGTTCTTCTGTGTATTCTTGCCACCTCTTCTTAATATCTTCTGCTTCTGTTAGGTCCATACCATTTCTGTCCTTTATCGAGCCCATCTTTGCATGAAATGTTCCCTTGATATCTCTAATTTTCTTGAAGAGATCTCTAGTCTTCCCCATTCTGTTCTTTTCCTCTATTTCTTTGCATTGATTGCTGAAGAAGGCTTTCTTATCTCTTCTTGCTATTCTTTGGAACTCTGCATTCAGATGCTTATATCTTTCCTTTTCTCCTTTGCTTTTGGCTTCTCTTCTTTTCACAGCTATTTGTAAGTCCTCCTCAGACAGCCATTTTGCTTTTTTTGCATTTCTTTTTCTTGGGGATGGTCTGACTCCCTGTCTCCTGTACAATGTCACAAACTTCCATCCATAGTTCATCAGGTACTCTATCTATGAGATCTAGTCCCTTAAGTTTATTTCTCACTTCCACTGTATAATCACAAGGGATTTGATTTAGGTCATACCTGAATGGTCTAGTGGTTTTCCCTGCTGCTAAGTCACTTCAGTCATGTCCGACTCTGTGTGACCCCAGAGATGGCAGCCCACCAGGTTCCCCCGTCCCTGGGATTCTCCAGGCAAGAACACTGGAGTGGGTTTCCGTTTCCTTCTCCAATGCATGAAAGTGAAAAGTCAAAGTGAAGTCGCTCAGTCGTGTCCAACTCCCAGCGACCCCATGAACTGCAGCCTACCAGGCTCCTCTGTCCATGGGATTTGCCAGGCAAGTGTATTGGAGGGGTGCCATTGCCTTCTCCTAGTGGTTTTTCCTACTTTCTTCAATTTAAGTTCAAATTTGGCAATAAGGCTTTCATGATCTGAGCCATAGTCAGTTCAGTTCCTGGTCTTGTTTTTGCTGACTGTATAGAGCTTGTCCATCTCTAGCTGCAAAGAATATAATCAATCTGATTTCGGTGTTGGCCATCTGGTGATGTCCATGTGTAGAGTCTTCTCTTGTTTTGTTGAAGAGGATTTTTGCTATGACCAGTGCGTTCTTAGGTATAAATCTTACAAAAAATATATATGATCAACATGAGGAAATACAACAAAACTACGATTAAAGATATCAAAAAAGAACTAAAAAACTAGAGAGATATTCCATACTCAATGATAGGAAGAATCAATATTGTTAATATGCCAGTTTTTCCCAACTTGCTCTATAGATTCCATGCAATCTTAATCAAAATCCCAGCAACCTGTTTTGTGTAAATCAATAAAATGATTCTAAAATTTATATGGAGAGGCAAAAGACCAAGATAGCCAACACAATATTAAAGGAGAAGAGCAAAGTCAGAGGACTGAAATAATCCATATTCAAGACTTAATATAAGCTACAGTAAATGTGGTATTGGCAAAAGAATAGATAAACAGATTAACAGAAACTGATACAGAGCCCCCAAATTCACATAAATACAGTCAACTGATCTTTGACAAGAAGTGAAGGCAACATAGCAGAGAAAGGGCAATCTTTTTAATATATAGTGCTGGAAAACCTAGACATTTCACATTAAAAAAAAGTGAATCTAGGCATGCACCTTATATTCCTTCCAAGAATTAACTCAAAATTGATCATAGACCTAAATATAAAACACAAACTATAAAATTCCAAGAAGATAACATAGGAGAAAATCTAGATGACTTTGCATATGGTGATGACACTTTAGACACAACATCAAAGACATGATCCATGAAAGAAATAATTGATAAGCTAGACTTCATTAAAGTTAAAAACTCCTCTGTAAAAGACACTTGAAAGAGAATGAGAAAATAAGCCACAGACTGAGAGAAAACACTTGCAAAAGACATATTTAAAAAAGGACTGTTATCTGAAACATATGAAGAACTCATAAAAGTCAACCCAGTTAAAAAGTAGGCAAAAGACTTGAATAGACACCTCACCAAAGAAGATATATATAAGTAGGCATATGAAAAGATATTCAACATCCTATGTCACTTGGGAATTACTAATTAAAACAACAATAATATACCACTACACATCTATTACAATAGCCAATATCCAAAACACTGACAACATCAAATGCTGGCAAAGATGTGGAGCAACAGGAATTATCATTCACTGTTGGCTGGAATGCAAAGTATTACAGCTACTTTGGCAAACAGTTTGGCAGTTTGTTTACAAAACTAAACATACTCTTACCATATAATCCAGAGACTGGACTCCTGGCATCTACCCAAATGAACTGAAAATGTATGTCCACACAAAAACCAGCATGCAGATGTTTATAGCAGCTTTATTCATAACTTCCAAAACCTGAAGCAACCGAGACATCTTTCAACAAGTGAATGGATTAAATAAACTGTGGTTATATGCAGACAGTGGAATATTATTCAGTGCTAGAAAGAAATGAGATATCAAGCCAGGAAAATACAGGAAAATCTTAAGGGCCTAGTACTAAGAAGCCAATCTGCAAAGGCTATACCCTGCATCATTCCAACTATATGACTTTCTAAAAAAGGCAAAACTGCAGAGGTAGTAAGATTAGTGGTTGTAAGGGGTTATGAAGGAAGAAAGGATGAACAGGCAGAACAAAGAGGATTTATCCATTCTGTGTCATACTACAGTGATGGATACATATCATTAACAATTTTTCCAAACCCATAGAATGTACACCACCCAGGGTAAATCCTATGTTAAACTGTGGACTTTGGGCAATATTGATGTGTCTTTGGTGGTTCACTGACTGAAACAAATAGTACCGCTCTGGTGGGGAATGTCAATTGAAACAAACAGTACCACTGCAGTGGGGGATGTCAATCTGAGAGGAAGCTGTATGTGTGGAGGGAGAAGGGAGTAAACAGAACTCTCTATGCTTTCTGTTCAATATTGCTGTGAACCTAACACTACTTGAAAATAGATTGTATTAGTTAAAAAAATAATACAAACCAATGAGCTTATTTTAACTGCAGTATTACTTTCCTCAACAATGTGCTGTACCACAATATAAAATATTTTCTTTACCATTTTGTAACTAATAATGCTTCACAATTACATTTTTAAATTTCTGCTTTTTACTTCTCTTTCATCATAAGCTGTCACTCAACTATCACTACAATTTCTATAGGACTGTCTTCCATTCAACTTTTTCTGTTTCCCATACAAGTAAAATAAAACAAAAAAGAATCAGACATCCTCCATCTATTTATGAAGTACAGAGAATTTAAAAGGTGATAAATACAAATGTAATTTGTCAACATGATATTATACAAACTTTAAATACTCTTATTTGCAATTTATTAATATAGTATTACTCATCTCTTTACTCTCTGAATGTCACCTGAGTTCATACTCCTATTTATCAGATTCCTCAAAGGAGCATTCATCACCTGAATTTTTTCCTTTCTACTGCCAAAATAGGAAGTGTTTAGAAAACTGAGTATTCAATTTCTGCAGGTCTATAAGAAACTACTTTGTTTTTTCCTTTCAATCTGGAGTCACCTCACAGCTCTTAAGCAAGCATCAACAAGACTCCTTTATTTCTTAGTGAATATCTGATTTTGTTTAAAAGAATTTCCTTATCAAGAAAGCCAATTTACATACTGAAGTAAACAACTCAAAGAAAATTTCAGTATGTGGAAACTAAGTTGGAAAAATGAAGAGATTTTTCTCCCAACATCAAAGATGGTTGAATGATTTGAAAAATATTGGCAGATTTTCTCATATAAGACAAGAAACCATGTTTCTTCCTTTTTTCTTACAAGCTTGGAGGATCAGAACATGTTTGTGTTAAAAATCTAAGAGTTTTCCCACATCCATCTTGGAAGAAAGTAAATAACCATCATTTCCCAGAGGGAGAAACAAAAAGCCAGAACTCTAAGCCCTTACCACCAGATAAGAGCTAACATAACTGCAGTAGATTCTGTCTGTGACCCACACATATACCTTCACAACTTAGCAATTCACACACACAGATCTGACTTCCAAATGTCAGCACTTGCATTCTTTAAAGGCTTTTTCAGAACAGAACTGCCAAGGAATTGGAATTAGCACAAATAGGAATAGTCTTAACTCAATAACTGATGGCATTTCATGTACAAATAAATACTCCAGCTTCTTTGCCTCTCAAATGGTTAACTTAGGTGTGTATTTTACTCTGTTTCCCCAAGTTTCCCATGGGATATTAAGCTCCAGTTTTCCAAAACTATAAATCGCTTAATAAGACACTCTATATTGGCTGTCAAATCAGTGCATTATTACATATATGTACATTATTATTTCATCTCCAGAACTCTTTTCAGTTCAGTTCAATCGCTCAGTCGTGTCCGACTCTTTGCGACCCCATGAATCGCAGTAATATACCCAAAACAAGAGGAATCTGATTCAGTGGGTTAAGGATAACCTAACCATTGCTCAGAGTTACAGAGCAAGCCATGATTGTAACACAGTATGTCCAGAACTTGTGCTCCTTCCACAAAGGAACAACATGGAGGAGGGGATTCCATTCAAATAGGATTATATCTCAAACCTACAAAGAAGTCCTGCTATCTTGATTTTCAAAGTAAACTTAACTCTAAAAGTGCTCAGTGCACACTAGTCTTATTAAAGTATAATAGTAATGTCATTGTGAATTATATATATTTAAAATAACTGGTAATGGGCAATATGAATACTTTCCAATTTCCTAAAACAATCATATCTCTTCACAGGTAAATTTCCTGATGAGAGTGATGGAGTAAAGGAATTTTTTTCTTATACACAATATAAACTAAAGAACAAAAATAAATAAGACACTTATAATTATATAATTTAAGATTTTAAGAAAATATAATATACTTTATCAATTTTACTTATCAAAATTAAAATGTTATATATTAGAATCAGTTCAGTTCAGTTGCTCAGTCGTGTCCGTCTCTGCGACCCCATGAATCACAGCACACCAGGCCTCCCTGTCCCTCACCAACTCCCGGAGTTCACTCAAACTCATGTCCATCGAGTCAGTGATGCCATCCAGCCATCTCATCCTCTGTGGTCCCCTTCTCCTCCTGCCCCCAATAATGACATTTAATTGTCCACATTTTGGCATATTTCATTTATTCATTCAACACACACTTATGCTGGTTCTAAATTGCATAAAATATATCTTGTGACTAGTTTGTTACTACAGACCAAGGAAGAGAGGAGGAAAAATCAAGTAAAGATAAACTTCAGAATGGAAGAAGAAAAGATAAAAAACAGAGAACTTTTACAGATTGCCAACCTCAATTTTTATAGCTTTACAACTACATATACAAATACAGAAAAATTCACTCACTCACTCAACAAACACCAAAAAACTACTAAAAAGTCGACAATGCTAGGAACTGGGTATACAATGACAGAAATAGTAGTACTTGCCTTAGGTTGCTTAAAATTAAGTTGTTTAGCAAAGGAAACTACCAAAACATCCAAAGGCTGAATATTGAGTGGGGAAACATATTTGTAAATTATATAGCTGCTGAAGGGTTAATACACAAAATATGCAAAGAACTCATACAACTCAACATCAAAAACAAAAAACTTGACTAAAAACTAAGCAGAGGATCTAAACAGACATTTTTTCAAAATAGACACAGATGGCCAACAGGTACGTGAAAAAGAGCTCAACATCACTGTAAATCAGAGAACTGCAAATCAAAACCACCATGAGCTATCACCTCACACCATTCAGTTCAGTTCAGTCGCTCAGTCGTGTCCAACTCTTTGTGGGCCCATGAATCACAGCACACCAGGCCTCCCTGTCCATCATCAACTCCCGGAGTTCACTCAGACTCACATCCATCGAGTCCGTGATGCCATCCAGCCATCTCATCCTCTGTCATCCCCTTCTCCTCTTGCCCCTAATCCCTCCCAGCATCAGAATGTTTTCCAATGAGTCAACTCTTCGCATGAGGTGGCCAAAGTACTGGAGTTTCAGCTTTAGCATCATTCCTTTCAAAGAACACCCAGGACTGATCTCCATCATTAGAATGGTTATTATCAAAAAGACAAGAAATAACAAGCGCTGACGAGGATGCAAAGAAAAAGGACCCCTGTGCACTGTTGGTGAGAATGTAAATTAGTGCAACCACTATGAAAACAGTATGGAGGTTGCTCAAAAAATTAAAAATAGAACTACTATATGATCCAGTAATCCATTTCATGGTATTTATCCAAAGAAAACAAAACACTAACTCAAAAATATATAGGCACCCACATGTTCACTGAAGCATTGTTTACAATAGCCAAGATATGGAAGCAACCTAAGTATCCAGCCATAAGTGAATGGGGAAAGAAGTTGGTTTATACATACACAAACGCAATGGTATATCATTCAGTCATAAAAAATTAAATCTTGTCATATGCAACAATATGGATAAATCTAGAGGTATTATGCTAAGTAAGTCAGGCAAATACCATATGACTTCAGTCAGGCAAATATCATATGAAATCTAGAAGGGCAGGGTGTGGGGTGGTGGGGTAAAGAAGTGAAGGGCATTAACCACCATTTATAAAATAAATAAGGCATGGAGATGTAATACTTTAGGAATATGGTTGGTAATATTGTAATAACTTCGTATATGGACAGATGGTTACTAGACTTTGTGATGATCACTTTAAAACGTATATGTCAAATCACTACACAACATACCTGAAACTAACATAATATTGTATATCAATTATATTTCAATAATAAAAAATCCTGCCCATTACCTCTAACAACAAAAAAGTAAATAATCTACATTTACCTACTAAATATTAAACTGAATTAGTTCAAAAGCATTATAAATAGAAAATCTGATAAATTTATGGGCTTTCTTCAGAACAGGTGTGCTTAATAATATAAGCATCACTGATATAATGTTGACAAAGCTGCATGGTTCAATAGAAAGTCCAGAGGTTTAAAGTTTCATATATATGGGGCAAGAAGCCTAGCTCCATCATAATTGGTTTTTTTACCATAGGCAAGTCATTTGTTAAGTGAGATAAAGATAACAAAAATTACCTCCCATGGTTGTTGAAAGGATTAAATAATACGTCAAATGTGAAGTAAATAGCACAATGCCAGTTAAAAAAACATGTCCTCAATAACTCTTGGCTCTCACATTCAAATACATTTCAAATATCGTGAAAATAGAACACCAAAAGCCTGGAATGGTCACTTTGTTTTATATTTTACTCTTAGCTAGAAAAATTAATACACTGACTTTCTATTTACTAGTAAAGATTAATGTATTCGCTCCCCTGGTAGCTCAGATGGTAAAAAATCTGCCTGCAATACAGGAGACCTAGGTTCAATCTCTGAGTCAGGAAGATCCCCTGGAGAAGGAAATGGCAACCCACTCCAGTCTTCTTGCCTGGAAAATCCCATGGACAGAGGAGACTGAAGGGCTACAGTCCATGGGGTCGGAAGAGTCGGACACAACCGAGCGACCAGCATGCGTGCTCGCGCGCGCGCGGACACACACACACACACACACACACACACGCACACACACACGCACACACACACATACACATTAATGTATTCAGCTTCTAATTCTCTAGTAATCCTTATTTATCTTTAAGAATTTGATAAAAATGATGAACTTTTTCCTCCTCAAATACCACACAGTATTTTGCATCAATTTAGGAACATTAACAGGTTCTATGAAAGCTAGATTAAAAACTACATCTAGCTGTTTAAAATAAAACTAATTCAAATTGAATAAAATTAAAAATTCACTTCTTCAGTTGTACTGGCCACATTTCAAGTACACAATAGCCACAGGGGGCTAGTTGCTACTGGATACACAGATATAAAACATTTCCATCATCCTAGAAACTACCAGAGCTGTTCTGAAGTATTAAAATAGTATGATGAGTAAAACTATTTTTCTTTATTTTGTTTCATAAAATATCTGGATACGACTCTTTGTGGCAGATTCCCAAGACGGTAGAGGCTGTGAATATTTTGCCTACAAACTAGGGTCCAGCAAATAAGAAGCATTGAATAGGTATGTGATAGATGATATTATAATTTTGTTTTGATTATATTAATCTAGCAAAAATTGACTAAGCTGGTAAAGACCAGAGCTGACAGCTGTGAATATGAGTCTGTAAATAGCTAAAATTTTTTCTAAGTAGCAGGTCAGCTTATATGTACTACCAACTGATTCCTGAAGCCAATGAGGGCTCCCTATGCTAATTTTAAATTTTTTGAACCATACATTTTGGCTAGGTTACTTGAGCAAAATTTTAAGAGCTGTCCATATCCTATTCCATTGAAGAACAGAAAAAACACACACTTACAGTTAATTATTTTTCATTATTCCTATAAGGGTTTTTCCTAGATAGATAGAGCAATTGGGTAAATCATTTTTAAATAATATGTATATATTCACAGAGTCATTTTTAACAAATGAAACATTTTTAAAGTTCACCAAAGTTTTTAACTTAGAGATTATGGCATTAAGATTTTAGAAAATTGCTTCCCTTTTAACATATCTTGAAATCAAGAAAAAGTTGCTGCTATACACAGAACAGTAAAAGGTCTAATAATAATTTTGCACTTACACTGATACATTTTTTCTAATGGTATATTCATCCAAATCGTCATCAGAGCTGCTATCAGTTGCATCAGAATCCAGACCCTCTTCAACATGAGACAACAGCCCTGTGGCAGACAGTGCAAATCTTTGGATTTCTGCAGCTGTACATCGTGCAAAGCCATTTTTTGTGTCATTCCACAATTTAGTCTCTGCAGTCAATATGTTGATGTCTGGCTTAATTTCAGTGCATTTAGGTAAACTGTTATCCAAAATTGTGGTAGGTTCATGAAAAATCTTTACTTTGGGGAGCTGATGTTCCATAGAAAATTTCATTTGTTGACCATAGTGCTTAACAACATGCTTTGCCAGGAGCATCTGCAAATGTTTCTGAGTTCTTCTAGCCTGGCTAAGTAAAATTTTCTGTTTACTTACACACTGAAGTAAACGAGCATTCACTTCCTCCTCCTTTTCAGCAGCTGAGGAGCTAATAGGCACATATGAGTGGTCAGGTCCAATTTTGTTTTGAGCACGGTGCAATAAACCCTTTTTAATCTCACCACCACTAACTTTATCCAAAAGTGCATTCTTTTGGTACCATTTACAGTTTTTCAGTTGTACTTTATCTACATTAGTGTCTTTGGTTACATTTGAATCCAAAATAATTTGTAAATCTGTCACGCATGGGCTTGTGGTATCTGACAGAGGTTCCTTTTTGATGAACTCTTCAGAATGAGAATGACAAATTTTACTGAGCTGAATATTGCTGCCATTACACAGTATGTTTTTCAGCTTATTGCAGTTGGGTTCCCCTAATTTCTTTTGTTTATAATTCTCATTGTATTTATTTAACGTAGTGTTAGAACTCATTAAAAGAACTGTCTGGTAATGTTTTGAAGACTGAGGAGAGCCAAAATGTTTTAAATCACAAAATTAGTGTTAAGAGGAGGTTCAGGAGTTGGAAATCCCAGCATCTGAGAGAAAGTGTCTCCTTTTAGCTTTTCATCTACAGTTCTTGGACTTTCCATGCACAGCATCTTGTCTGATTCCATGGTACTCGGTAAAGATGAAAAGCAGATACCCTTTGTTGCTGCCTCCCTCAGAGCCGGGGTCATGGCGAATCCTGCAGATAATTACTGGAAACCTAAAATAATGTAAAAATAAAAGATCAAATATCAAGAAAAAAGTTTTTATGTTTATACTGTTACCAAGGGCAACGCTTTCAATGTCTCTGGTTAAAAAGTGAATGGAACCAAACTCTTCCTTAATTTGCCAACTCCTAACATTATCTCTGCTCTTCGCTAGTTCATAAGGAATTTAATAAGGATTATTCTTCACTCTGACTATAGGCCTACTACCCAAAACTTCAATGAAAGATGTATTGTACCTAGTACATAAAAGACAAATATTTGTGAATGCAATTATATCTCAAGATTTCTTTTTTTTGACAATGATTAGTGATAGTCAAAAGAAAAAAAAAAAAATCCATCCTGGGATTCATACTTGAAAATGTGACTTAATCCCACATTTCCAAACAAAAATATGATTTTTATAAAATGTAACTGCTCAAAATTTTCATTTCTCAATTTAAACTTCACAATTTGAACAGTATTAATAACTAAAACACAGAACTGAACTACAAACAAAAAAGTATATAGTTGGAAATTCCCTGGTGGTCCAGTGGTTAGAACTTGGTGTTTTCACTGCCAGGGCCTGGGTTCAATCTCTGCTCAGGGAATTAAGATTCTGCAAGCCTTATGGCACAGCCAAAAAAATATATATATATATTATTTCACAGGTGCTAAAAAATAATGTGGTAGTGAAAACTAGCCTGATCCACAATGTGAAAATTTTTTTTCTAAAAAAATTCTGCAATCATTATTTTCTTTTCACAAATGGATATTCATCAGTTATCATTATAGAAGTTCTTACTCCTGCCTGAAAACATGTGGGGAATATAACAGATGACACTAAAGATTAATCCCATAATTAAATTTCATATTATATCATCAAAGGAAAAAGTATAAAATTACATATTCTGCAATAAAAAACATAACATATTAAAAATTATGAAGATTAAAGAGTTAGTGAAAACATTTTATATCATTAACAAGCACACATTTTTGAAGATACTTTGGAACTGTAACACTATAATTTCTGTCTCAAAGCACATGACAGTTAGTAGCCATTTAAATAGCCAAATTCACATCAGCTAAGTCCCTGGACTTAGTTGTAACTCTAGATCCTTCATTCTTGTTTAAAAACACAAAACCAAAATGATATTCTCTGCAAAGACTAACAAGAATTATCAAAAGAAAAAAAAGGTACAAAACGTCTATGAAATTAGAATAAAAATTTATACATAGGATTAAAAGTGACAGACTAGAAGAAGATATTTGCAACATATATCAACAAAGGATTAGTATCTAGAATACATAAAGAACTCCTTCATGAGTTCTAATGAGCAAAAGTTACAACAGTCAGATACTTCAGAGATGATGACGTCCAAATGATCATTAAACATATACTCAATTGTACCAGTAATAAATAAAATGTAGATTAATAAAGCAAGAGATGAGTTTTCTAATCAAATTGAAAAGAGAGTTTTAAGTCTGAAAATATCACTTACCATGGGAATGTGGGTAAAGAAGACTTCTCACATCTATCTGAACCATAATTTGATGCTAATTTGACAATAATGTGGAAAGTTGCACAAGAGATCAGTGTTTGAGAAAATGACTCTTTCAAAGTAACCTACATATCTAACAATAAGACAATGGACATTAAAACATGATGGAATGCTAGATAGTGGTTAAAAAATGAATGACCTAGATCTATATGTATCAATATGGAAAAACCTCAAAAACAAAATAATTTTTTTTTAAATGGTGCAGAATATATATACTATGGTACAGTGGTGGTGGTTTAATTGCTTAGTTGTGTCCAACTCTTTGTGATCCAATGGACTGTGCCCATGGGCTCCTCTGTCCATGGGATTCTTCAGGCAAGAATACTGGAGTGGTTGCCATTTCCTTCTCCAGGGGGATCTTCCTGACCCAAGGATTGAACCCAAGTCTCCTGCATTACAGTCAGATTCTTTATCGACTGAGTTATGAGAGAAGCCCATACTATGGTATCATATAAATAAAATATAAAACCATACCATATTTATGTATATAAGTGTGTGTTTAAATGTTTACAAGAACAAAAGAGGAACCAGAAAAATACCCACCAAAGCTATAACAGTAGTCAGGTAAGTTGCATGAAACAGAACTAAGAGTGCTGCTTTAAGACAAGTTGAATTTTAACTATAATATTTTACTACTTAGGGGAAAAAGATTCAGTGAAAAATGAACAAATGTTAATGGTTGTTAATTCTCTGAGATAAAAATATTTGCCTTTTTTATATTTTACTGTTCAATGTCTCCAAAAATAAAGAGATTTCTGTATAATTTTCTGTGTCAAAATTTATATACTTTTATGTCTCAAAAAAATAAGTCCTATTTATAAAAGATTTTCAATTTTTCCAAATGTAAAACAAATAGGAAAAAAATAACCAGATACTGGGTTTTCTTTTAAAAAATATATGTTGCACTTTTATGAAAAACAGAAAATATTAAAAAAGCTAGCACTGGGAAATTTTTTTTCAAGATTCAATCTGTCATTTAATGCAATGACCATAACTTTTAATTTATAGATATCAACAACTGTGTTTAGATAATTACATTGCTCTCTGAGGGAAACTGCCCTAAATCACAGTTCTCTCTGAGGTAGTTATACTCAAAAGATACTATACTCTATCCCCTCCTTATCCACATTTTCTCCTTAGAAATTTGTAAAGGGTGTGAATGTGTAATTAAAGTGGTGGGCAGCAGGGACAGGGGTGAAATAACGGGAAGCAGTGGATTTCTTATGCCCTGGATAAACTAGAGATAAGGGAAAACTAAAACTAAGCAGAAAAAGATACATAGATTATTAGATAAGAACTAGAGTGATAGAAAAAAGAGAAAACAAAGAAATCTAGACATTGAGAGTGGCTAAGAAACATTTATCATAGAGAACTAGAATAAAACATACACACAAAAAACCCTGGTAAGATCTCTAGGGCTTACTTGGTATGTTAGGCAGCTTCTAAAATGATCTTAATAATCCCACTTTCCTGGTATTCATGTCTTTGTGTAATCCTTTCTTCTTGAGTGTGGAGTGGATTTACTGACTTCAGTGTGGACTGGATTTAGTGACATTCTTTTCTAGCAAATGGAATGTAAAAGAGATAATGGGATGCCACTTTTAAAATTAGGTTACAAAGAGACCGTGGCTTCCGTCTCATCACCCCCTCACTCACTATAAAGAACACTAACTGCCATGCTGTGAGCTGAAAGACTCTCATGGCAAAGAACTACTGACTTCAGCCAACAGACAGCAATGACTTAAAGTCTGTCAACAGTCATGCCAGTGGTCTGAGAAGCAGATCCATCCTCATTCTAGCCTTCAGATGCCTGTAGCACTAACACCTTGACTGCAGCCTTCTGAGAAACTTTGAGCTAGAGGCACTCAGAGAAGTCATGCCTAGATTCTTGACCCATAGAAACTGTGAAACAGATGTTTTAAACCATGAAATTATGGATTAATGTATTACATGCTACGTGCTACATTAGTTCAGTTCACTTCAGTCACTCAGTCATGTCCAGCTCTTTGCGATCCCATGGACTGCAGCATGCCAGGCCTCCCTGTCCATCACCAACTCCCGGAGTTTACTGAAATTCATGTCCATTGAGTCGGTGATGCCATCCAACCATCTCATCCTCTGTCGTCCCCTTCTCCTCCTGACTTCAATCTTTCCCAGCATCAGGGTCTTTTCCAAAGAGTCAGTTCTTTGCATCAGGTGGCCAAAGTATTGCCATTTCAGCTTCAACATCAGTCTTTCCACTGAATATTCAGGACTGATTTCCTTTAGGATGGACTGGTTGGATCTCCTTGCAGTCTAAGGGACTCTCAAGAGTCTTCTCCAACACACAGTTCAAAAGTATCAATTCTTTGGCACTCAGCTTTCTTTATAGTCCAGCTCTCACATCTATAAATGACCACTGGAAAAACCATAGCCTTAACTAGATGGAACTTTGTTGGCAAAGTAATGTCTCTGCTTTTTAATATGCTATCTACGTTGGTTATAACTTTCCTTTCAAGGAGTAAGCATCTTTTAATTTCATGGCTACAGTCACCATCTGCAGTGATTTTGGAGCCACAAAAATAAAGTCAGCCAGTGTTTCCACTGTTTCTCCATCTATTGGCCATGAAGTGATGGAACCAGAGGCCATGATCTTTTGTTTTCTGAATGTTAAGCTTTAAGCCAACTTTTTCACTCTCCTCTTTCACTTTCATCAAGAGGCTCTTTAGTTCTTCACTTTCTGCCATAAGGGTGGTGTCATCTACATGTTACTGATACTTCTCCCAGCAGTCTTGATTCCAGCTTGTTCTTCATCCAGCCTGGCATTTCTCATGATGTATTCTGCATATAAGAATAATAAATAATCTGTATTCTAATAAGGACGGTGACAGAATACAGCCTTGATGTACTCCTTTTCCTATTTGGAACCAGTCTGTTGTTCCATATACAGTTCTAATTGTTGCTTCCTGACGTGCATACAGATGTCTCAAGAGGCAGGTCACGTGGTCTGGTATTCCCATCTCTTTCAGAATTTTCCACAGTTTATAGTGATTCACATGGTCAAAGGCTTTGGCATAGTCAATAAAGCAGAAATAGATGCATTTCTGGAACCCTTTTGCTTTTTCCATGATCCAGCAGATGTTGGCAATTTGATCTCTGGTTCCTCTACCTTTTCTAAATCCAGCTTGAACATCTGGAAATTCACAGATCATGAATTGCTTAAGCCTGGTTTGGAGAATTTGGGGCATTACTTTACTAGCGTGTGAGATGAGTGCAACTGTGCGGGAGTTTGAGCACTTTGGCACTGCCTTTCTTTGGGACTGGAATGAAAACTGACCTTTTCCAGTCCTGTGGCCACTGCTGAGTTTTCCAAATTTGCTGGCATATTGAGTGCAGCACTTTCACAGCCTCATCTTTCAGGATTTGAAATAGCTCAACTGGGATTCCATCACCTCCACCAGCTTTGTTTGTAGTGATGCTTTCTCAGGCCCACTTGACTTCACATTCCAGGATGTCTGGCTCTAGGTGAGTGATTACACTATTGTGATTATCTTCGTCATAAAGATCTTTTTTGTACAGTTCTTTTGTGTATTCTTCCCATCTATTCTTAATATCTTCTGCTTCTGTTAGGTCCAGACCATTTCTGTCCTTTATCGAGCCCATCTTTGCATGAAATGTTCCCTTGGTATCTCTGATTTTCTTGAAGAGATCTCTAGTCTTTCCCATTCTGTTCTTTTCCTCTATTTCTTTGCATTGATCACTGAGGAAGGCTTTCTTATCTCTTCTTGCTATTCTTTGGAACTCTGCATTCAGATGCTTATATCTTTCCTTTTCTCCTTTGCTTTTCACTTCTCTTCTTTTCACAGCTATTTGTAAGGCCTCCTCAGACAGCCATTTTGCTGTTTTGCATTTCTTTTCCATGGGGATGGTCTTGACCCTTGTCTCCTGTACAATGTCATAGCATGTAACAAATTCATCTAGAGATATTTTAAACCCCCAAAAGACACACTTAAATATTTATTCATCCCAAATATTTGTAATTTATTATAAAACCTATTGCATTAACTGTAATAGTCTTTGAAAAATTGCGATGCTGTTTTACAAAAGACATAGTCTAAGGTCAGCATCCTACCTTTCCATAAATGTTTAAGATTTCTAGATACATACAGAGCAGAAAGTATAATTTTTAACAGCATTATACTCATAAGTAAAGCATCAAAAATAATAGATTCAACATTTTTTAAATTAGAAAATTCACTTTGTACCTTAAAACATTCGGTTTCCTCATTTTTCAAATCAGTAAAATGTTTCATTACTAGAAATATTTCTCTCTATAAGTACTAAGTTGCAAATTTACATATGTAAGTATATAAATTGTTTAATAAATTTAACCTTTTCTGGTACATGATGACAATGTCCACCACACAACTTGAATTTATATATATATATATATATATATATATATATATATTTAAGTAATGCTACTGATTACTTGGAACCTAAGAAAGGCCATATAAGCAAACATCTTGTAAGTTTAGACTATATGATATTCATATTGATAATTTTCAATTTTTTAACTTTCTAATATTTATAAAGTATGTTAACATTTTCTGTAAAAATATTATTTAAAGTGAGGAACTTAAAGATAAAATATATGTAAACCCAAATGACTAAATTAAAAGCTATAATAAAAAATCTAAAGTTATATTTCATGGCAATTCAATTGCCTTCCACCTGCATTTTCTTTAAATATATAAATCTTATTTTTTTCTTTTCATATAGAAGTTGAAGTATGGCAAAACCAATACAATATTGTAAAGTAATTAACCTCCAATTAAAATAAATAAATTTATATAAAAAAGATAATCTAATTTTACAATATAACAAAACACATTCCTTTCAAAAAGACTATTTTATATTCTTAAATTAATTAGCTACTAAATAAAGTAAAAAATTCATGTTAAACTTCAATCAAAAGGTCCCATATGCAATTGTATATTTTTCATGTGCATCCATCATATAGTGTATGTGCCAATATTTAATCATTAAGTCCATAATTGTTCTTTAAGTTACTACTTTTGAAGGTGAAATTTCCACATAGAGTAAGAGTTTTATAACAGCAAATAATAAACCAGATTCTAATATTTCTAAGAATGAAGTCAATATTTTCTCTATGTTCTGTAATCCATTGCTTCTTATCACTGGTCTTTATGTGGCTGTCTGAGACACAATGATGTGTTATGGTTATGATGCAATACATAGTCTCTTCTGGAATTTTCCATACCTTCCAGGTATAGATTCTACAACATTGTATAATTCTAAAGTAACTCTGTTGATGAAACATCAATATTTACTAGCTATATGTAAAGGAACTATTTTTATCTCCAAATATAAATCCAGGAGAAACTTGCTGAGTGTTGAAAAGGACACACATATTCAAAAGAAAATTTTATCTTTCTTGAAGGAGAGTTGTCTTGGTATTGAACCTGAGGTACACTTTTTGAAATTAATTAATTAATTTTAATTGGAGGTTAATTTCTTTAAAATATTGTAGTGGTTTTTGCCATACATTGACATGAATCAGCCATGGATGTACACGTGCCCCACTAGCCTGAACCCCCTCCAACCTCCCTGTCCACCCCATCCCTCTGGGTATGCAAGACAGCAAAAGAGGTGCATTTTTAATTCTAGTTCTCAGTTCACATAGCCTTTGAGCTATGTGGGTGACAACATCCACTGTTTCAGTGAGGTATATATCTCTCGTTCATTAGGATAGATGAACTAATTTTCTGAGAATCTTAATTATTATTTAGTGTAAAATCTCAAATATATATCAAAGTTATAGCAAAAAGATTTTATGAAGATCAAAGATACTTGAAAAGTGGAAGGGAACAATAGAAGTGATTCTAATTATTCTAAAGTATCATCCTAGTCATGCAAATTGTCAAGGTCAAATGTGAAGACTGTTGGCTCTTAAAAGTCCACAATAAATATGTCATGTCAAACTGATTTACAAAAACAATTAAGCAATAGTGAAATGCACTGCTTATTTCCTAGGCAATAGAATCCATTTTTAAGTTTTTATCCTTATAGTGTTAGACTCTATTTATTGCTATTGTAAAACACCCTTCTGGTTTTGTTTTGTTTATTTCAGTTTTTCTTTTCTTTCTTTTCTTTTCTTTTTTTTTTTTTTTTTACTATATTGGACTTTAAATTCAAAGTGTTATATTAAATACACACACACACATGCACACACACACAACTTCTGTGCTGTTTCTTTAATTGGACTTCTGGTTGCTATGTCCACATGAAAAATTCTTAAATGGTGTAAAATCATGTATTTATGTCTCAGGCAATCTAATAGTTGAGAATACTATCATGAGGAGATGAAAATTAGAAACATTGCTGATGCCATCCATGGGCATCTGATCCTAAAAGGTATCACAACATTCAGAACACTAAGACATATCAGAGCAGATTTACCAAAGGATTTGGAGTTTAACAGTAACTTAAAGAAGCTTAGAAATGACTTTCATCAAGAGTGTATGTGCTGGCTCCTTCATCTTTTCTTACGATTTTGGCATCACTTTTAACATTAGGTTAGAAGTATCACTCAATCATGTCTGAATCTTTTCAACCCATGAACTGTAGCCTGCCAGGCTCCTCTGTCCGTGGAATTTTCTAGGCAAGAAACCTGGACTGGGTAGTCATTCCCTTCTCCAGAGGGCCTTTCCAACCAAGGGATTGAACCCGGGTCTCCCACATTACAGACAGATTCTTTACCATCTAAGCCACCAGGGAAATCCTCAGTCAAAACTACTAAGGGTAAATAAATTGAAGATGAAAAACACATCTAAGAATCATGATACATACCTCTTTTGTTAACTAAGGAAAAGAAAATTTATTCCAATATTTGTAAAATTTTTTGCATATTATGAGTAACTTGAAAAATTTGATTGCTGCTCATAAAAAGTGTGGGGAAAGCTTAAGCTTATATCAATTAACAATGATTGTTTCCTTAGCATAAATTTGTTTATTCCAGTGTTAATTACTGGAATTGAGGGTTATCACACCTACTAATGTTGTTTTCTAGGTTCTCTATATAGTTTCTATGGCCCTATTAGCCACTAGGTTTAAAGTTTGCATTTCATTTAACTTATATCGTTTTTGTTTCCTGCAGAGCTAAAACAATCTTCTTAAATATACAGGTCAAATGATAGTACATACTCAGGACTGTAAACTTTTTCATTAAATTATTAGTGCACCCTTAGCATACATTCTTCTATCTGGTTCATTATTGAAGTAATAACTACATATTTTCTAATGGAGAGTTTTCAATCCCAACTCAGCCCCAAATAGCATGTTTTGTTTTGTTTTTTCATTTTTAAATCAAAGTTCCTTCCCTATAGGATGATTATTTAAAGGAACATCAATGTAAAAATCGTTCATGGACCATAGCCTTGTTGTGGAGAGGAAGCTTGCATAACTCACTGAAGCTATGAGCCATGCTGTGAAGCACCACACAAGATGGACGGATTACGGTGAAGGGTTATGACAAAATATGGTCCATTGGAGGAGGAAATGGCAACTCACTCCTGTATTCTTGTAACGAGAACCCCACGAACAGCATGAAAAGGCAAAAAGTTATGACAATAGATGATGAGACCCCAGGTGAGAAGGTGTCCAATATGCTACTGGGGAAGAGAGAAGGGTATTAGTAATAGCTTAGGAAAGAATAAAGCAACCGGACCAAAGTGGAAATGATGTGGATGTGCCTGGTGGTTAAAGTCAAGTCTGATGCTGTAAATTATGTGTGTGCTTAGTTGCAAAGTCATGTCCAACACTTTGTGACCCCAGGGACTATAGCCCATGAAGGCTCTGACATTGCAGGTGGATTCTTTACCACCAGGGAAGCCCCAATATTGTATAGGAACATGGAATATTGGTCCAGGAATCAGGGTAAATGGGATGTAGTCAAGCAGGGATTGGAAAGATGGAACATTGAGATCTTAGCAATCAGTGAACTAAACTGGACAGGAATGAGCAAATTTAATTCAAGAATTTAAGATGACCATTGTGTCTACTACACTGAGCAAAAATCCCTTCAAAGAAATGGAGTGGCCCTCATAGTCAAAAAGATTCCAAAATGCAGCACATGGGTGCAACCTCAAAAACAACAGAATAATCCCAATTTGTCTCCAAGGCAAACCATTCAATAGCATAGTAATTTAAATCTGTGCCCCAACCACTAATCCCAAAGAAGCTAAAGTTGACCAGTTTTATGAAAACTTATATAAGACCTTTTAGAACACCAAAAAAAGATGTCCTTCTCATCATAAGGGTGGTGGTGGTGGTTTAGTCTCTAAATCATGCCCGATTCTTGCAATCCCGGGATTGTGCCTGCCAGGCCTTCTTTGTCCATGGGATTTTCCAGGGAGGAATACTGGAGTGAGTTGTCATTTCCTTCTCCAGGGGGTCTTCCTGACCCAGGAATTAAACCTGGGTCTCCTGCATTGCAGGCAGATGATTTACCAATTAAGCTATGAGGGAAGCCCCTCATAGGGGACTGGAATGCAAAAGCAGGAAGTCAAGAGACACCTGGAGTAACAGGTAAGTTTGGCCTTGGGATATAAAATGAAGCAGGGTGAAGGCTAACAGAGTCTTGTCAAGAGAACATGCTGGTCATAGAAAACACCCTTTTCCAACAACCCAAGGGATGACTCTGCACATACACATGACCATCTCTACACTAGATGGTCAATGCAGAAATCAGATTGATTATGTTATTTGCAGCCAAAGATGGAGAATTTCTATACAGTCAGCAAAAATAAGACCTGGAGCTGACTGTGGCTCAGATCATAAGATCCTTATTGCAAAATTCAGGTTCAAGTAGAAGAGAATAGGGAAAACTACTGGGTCATTCAGGTATGACCTAAATCAAATTCCTTATCATTGTACAGTAGAAGGATGAATAGTTTCAAGGGATTTGACCTGGTAGACAGAGTATCTGAAGAAGCGTGGATGGAAATTAATAACATTGTACAGGAGGTAATTACCAAAGCAATCCCAGGAAAGAGAAATGCAAGAAGACAAAGTGGTTGTCTGAGGAGGCTTTCCAAACAGCTGAGAAAAGAACAGAAGCAAAAATCAAGGAAGAAAGGGAAAAAAATACTCAACTGAATGCAGAGTTCCTGAGAACAGCAAGGAGAGATAAGAATGACTTCTTTAAAGAATAATGCAAGAAATCAAAGAAAACAATAGAATAAGAAATGCTAGAAATTGCTTCAAGAAAACTGGAGATATCAGGGAACATGTCATACAAAAAAATGTCTTACTGACTGGGACAACCACAGTGGTGTTGTCACTCACCTAGTGCTAGACATCCTGGAGTCTGAAGTCAAATGGGCCTTGGAAGCATTACTAAAAACAAAGCTAGTGAAGATAACAGAGTTCCAGCTGAGCTATTTAAAGTCCTAAAAGATGGTACTGTGAATGTGCTGCACTCAATACATCAGCAAATTTGGAAAACTCAGCAATGGCCACAATAATAAAAAAGGCCAGTTTTCATTCAATTTCAAAGAAGGATAATGCCAGAGACTGTTTAGGCTGCCTTAGAATTGCACTCATTTCACATGCTAGCAAGGGTATGCTCAAAATTCTTCAAGCAAGGCTTCAGCAGTACATGAACCCAGAACTTTCAGATGAACAATTGTGCTGGAGAAGACTCTTGAGAGTCACTTGGACTGTAAGATCAATCCAATCAATCCTAAAGGAAATCAACCCTGAATATCCATCAGAAGAACTATTGCTGAAGATAAAGCTCCAATACTTTGGCCACTGATGTAAAGAGCCAACTCTTTGGAAAATACACTGGTGTTGGGAAAGACTGCAGGCAAAAGAAGAAGGGAGAGGCAGAGGATATGATGGTTTAGATAGCATCACTGACTGAGTTCAGTTCAGTTCAGTCGCGCAGTCATGTCCGACTCTTGCAACCCCATGAATTGCAGCACGCCAGGCCTCCTTGTCCATCACCAACTCCCGGAGTTCACTCAGACTCACGTCCATTGAGTCCATGATGCCATCCAGCCATCTCATCCTCGGTCGTCCCCTTCTCCTCCTGCCCTCAATCCCTCCCAGCATCAGGGTCTTTTCCAATGAGTCAACTCTTCGCATAAGGTGGCCAAATACTGGAGCTTCAGTTTTAGTATCATTCCTTCCAAAGAAATCCCAGGGTTGATCTCCCTCAGAATGGACTGGTTGGATCTCCTTGCAGTCCAAGGGACTCTCAAGAGTCTTCTGCAACACCACAGTTTAAAAGCATCACTTCTTCAGCGCTCAGCCTTCTTCACAGTCCAACTCTCACATCCATACATGACCACAGGAAAAACCATAGCCTTGACTAGATGGACCGTAGTCGGCAAAGTAATGTCTCTGCTTTTGAATATCCTATCTAGGTTGGTCATAACTTTTCTTCCAAGGAGTAAGTGCCTTTTAATTTCATGGCTGCAGTCACCATTCACTGACTGAATGGACATAGGTGGCCAAATACTGGAGCTTCAGTTTTAGTATCATTCCTTCCAAAGAAATCCCAGGGTTGATCTCCCTCAGAATGGACTGGTTGGATCTCCTTGCAGTCCAAGGGACTCTCAAGAGTCTTCTGCAACACCACAGTTTAAAAGCATCACTTCTTCAGCGCTCAGCCTTCTTCACAGTCCAACTCTCACATCCATACATGACCACAGGAAAAACCATAGCCTTGACTAGATGGACCGTAGTCGGCAAAGTAATGTCTCTGCTTTTGAATATCCTATCTAGGTTGGTCATAACTTTTCTTCCAAGGAGTAAGTGCCTTTTAATTTCATGGCTGCAGTCACCATTCACTGACTGAATGGACATGAATTTGAGCAAACTCAGAGAGATAGTAAGGGACAGGAGAGCCTTGTGTGCTGCAATCCATGGGGTCACAATGAATTGGACATGACTTAGCAACCGAACAACAATAATGTAAAATGGTAAGCATATTGCTGATAAATGAACACCAGTGAGAAATCTCAATATCACAATTAATTAGTGATACTATGATTTTGAAGGAAATGATTGAAGCAAAATAATTTAAAAGTATTAGAAAAATTGTTTCTTTCTGTATAGAAAGGATAGATGTAACTCCCCAAAATATTTGTAATGTATAAGGAATTCCTTTGTCATTAGATTATTTACAAAGCTATTTGCTTTTAAATAATAATATCCAAATAATTGTGGGGGGGGGAAACTATATTATTAAAATAATAATAGTCCAACATATAAAAGAGAAGTCTCTTGGAAATTATAATTTTTTATTTAAAATAACATATATAGAAATAAAGAATTGTTGACAATATTGTGGACAGAATATTTGGCTATTTGATGTGAATATTACTTGGGTTGCAGTTAAGGATTTAGTTGCACAACTCCCCAGCTGATTGCTGCCTTCATGTATTCATCTTTTTATTAATGACTAGAAAGAGAAAAACCAAATACAAATTAAGTACACAGAAATCAAGTGTAGAAATATAAGTAATCTGGCAAATTCTACATTGGAAAGGACAGAGAAGGCATTTATGAGGATGCTGTTCAGTTGCTAAGTTGTGTTCAACTCTTTGTGAACCCATGGATTTCAGCATGCCAGGCTTCCCTGTCCTTCATTACTTCCTAGAGTTTGCTCAAACTCATGTCCATTGAGTCTGTGATGTCATCCGAAATGAGGATGTTGAACATGGGACAAAAAACAGTGGTCCCAAGCTTGAATTTAGCTATCTGTGTACTAAGTTTTACTAGGACTTTACTAGGAGGCTTAGTAGGTACCTAGATGTGATATTTTTCCTGAGAAATATCTCAGTCATTATAAGGAATATATGCACATAATTCAGCTGCTATATCACTCCTGCATGGACTAGGACATTCTACTGGTGGTGTGGTTTTGTTGTTTGTGGTTTAGCAGCAGTTTGCTCTCCTCCTTAGTAGACAAGGAATTTGACTATGAACTATACAGGATGTTAATACAGTATAACATTCTTAGCATTATTGTTGTGTCAGGATATTTTTTTCCCATAATTAGAAATTATCAAATGAAAATAAAATTGGCCATTGTTTCCATTTTTTCCTTACCTATTTGCCATGAAGTGATGGGAGTGATGCCATGATCTTAGATTTTTGGAGGTTGAGTTTCATGCTAGCATTTTCACTCTCTTTTTCCACCTTAATCAAGAGGCTCTTTAGTTCCTCTTCACTTTCTGCTGTCAGAGTTGTATTATCTACATACCTGAGGTTGTCAATATTTTTTTCTGGTAATCTTGATTCCAGTTTGTGATTTATCCAGCCCAGCAATTCAATGTACTCTGCCATATAAGTTAAATAAGTAGAGTGACAATATACAGTTTTGATGTACTCCTTTCCCAATTTCGAATCAGCTCCTTGTTCAATGTCCAGTTCTAATTTGTTTCTTGTCCTGCGTACAAGTTTCTCAGGAGACAGGTAAAGTGGTCTGGTAGTCCCATATCTTAAAAAAATTTTTTCCACAGTTTTTTGTGATCCACAAAGTCAAAGGTTCTAGGTAGTCAATTAATCAGAAGTAGATTTTTTAAAAAATTCCCTTGCCTTTTCTGTGATCCAACACATGTTGGCAATTTAATCTCTGCCTTTTCTAAATCCTACCTGTACATCTGGAAGTTTTGGGTTCACATAGTGTTGAAACCTAGCTTGAAGGAATTTGAGCATTACCTTGCTAGAATGTGAAATGAGCACAACTGTACAGTAGTTTGAACATTCTTTGGTATTGCTTTCTTTGGAATTGGAATGAAAGCAGACATTTTCCAGTTCTTTGGCCATTGTTGGGTTTTTCAAATTTGCTGGCATATTGAGTTAAGCATTTTCACAGTATCATCTTTAGGATTTGAAATAGCTCAATTAGCATTACATCACCTCCTCTAGCTTTGCGTGTAGTAAAGACCCATTTGACTGCACACTCCAGGGTGTCTGGCTCTAGGTTTGTTAGTATACCATCATGGTTTTCTGGGTCATTAAGACTTTTTTTGTGTGGTTCTGTATATTCTTGTCAGCTCTTCTTAATCTCTTCTGCTTCTGTTAGGTCCTTGCCTTTTCTGTCCTGGCCTTTATTTTTAAAAGTCTTTATGCCAAATACTAATTATAAAATATCAAGAAAGTTAACTCTTTCTTTGTGGAACAGGCAACTTTGGCACCAATATTACAGGAAGCTCCAAAATACACTAAAGGTCTGTAAAATGGCTCACTCTGTCACTCTGTGTGTGATGTTTAAACCTGTTTCGTCAGTAATACTTAATTACTATGTTGGACATAATGTTGACAGTTCAGTTCAGTTCAGTCACGCAGTCGTGTCCAACTCTTTGTAACCCCATGAATCGCAGCACGCCAGGCCTACCTATCCATCACCAACTCCCGGAGTTCACTCAGACTCACGTCCACTGAGTCCATGATGCCATCCAGCCATCTCATCCTCGGTCGTCCCTTTCTCCTTCTGCCCCCAATCCCTCCCAGCATCAGGGTCTTTTCCAATGAGTCAACTCTTCGCATGAGGTGGCCAAAGTACTGGAATTTCAGTTTTAGCATCATTCCTTCCAAAGAAATCCCAGGGTTGATCTCCCTCAGAATGGACTGGTTGGATCTCCTTGCAGTCCAAGGGACTCTCAAGAGTTTTCTCCAACACCACAGTTCAAAAGCATCAATTCTTCTGCGCTCAGCCTTCTTCACAGTCCAACTCTCACATCCATACATGACCACAGGAAAAACCATAGCCTTGACTAGACGGATCATAGTCGGCAAAGTAATGTCTCTGCTTTTGAATATACTATCTAGATTGGTCATAACTTTTCTTCCAAGGAGTAAGTGCCTTTTAATTTCATGGCTGCAATCACCATCTGCAGTGATTTTGGAGCCCAAAAAAACAAAGTCTGACACTGTTTCTACTGTTTCCCCATCTATTTCCCATGAAGTGATGGGGCCAGATGCCATGATCTTCGTTTTCTGAATGTTGAGCTTTAAGCCAACTTTTTCACTCTCCTCTTTCACTTTCAACAAGAGGCTTTTTAGCTCCTCTTCACTTTCTGCCATAAGGGTGGTGTCATCTGCATATCTGAGGTTATTGATATTTCTCCCAGCAATCTTGATTCCAGCTTGTGTTTCTTCCAGTCCAGCGTTTCTCATGATGTACTCTGCATATAAGTTAAATAAGCAGGGTGACAATATACAGCCTTGACGTACTCCTTTTCCTATTTGGAACCAGTCTGTTGTTCCATGTCCAGTTCTAACTGTTGCTTCCTGACCTGCATACAGATTTCTCAAGAGGCAGGTCAGGTGGTCTGGTATTCCCATCTCTTTCAGAATTTTCCACAGTTTACTGTGATCCACACAGTCAAAGGCTTTGGCATAGTCAATAAAGCAGAAATAGATGTTTTTCTGGAACTCTCTTGCTTTTTCCATGATCCAGCGGATGTTGGCAATTTGATCTCTGGTTCCTCTGCCTTTTCTAAAACCAGCTTGAACATCAGGGAGTTCACGGTTCACATATTGCTGAAGTCTGGCTTGGAGAATTTTGAGCATTACTTTACTAGCATGTGAGATGAGTGCAATTGTGCGGTAGTTTGAGCATTCTTTGGCATTGCCTTTCTTTGGAATTGGAATGAAAACTGACCTTTTCCAGTCCTGTGGCCACTGCTGAGTTTTCCAGATTTGCTGGCATATTGAGTGCAGCACTTTCACAGCATCATCTTTCAGGATTTGAAACAGCTCAACTGGAATTCCATCACCTCCACTAGCTTTGTTCGTAGTGATGCTTTCTAAGGCCCACTTGACTTCACATTCCAAGATGTCTGGCTCTAGATTAGTCAACACATCATCATGATTATCTGGGTCATGAAGATCTTTTTTGTACAGTTCTTCCGTGTATTCTTGCCACCTCTTCTTAATATCTTCTGCTTCTGTTAGGTCCAGACCATTTCTGTCCTTTATCGAGCCCATCTTTGCATGAAATGTTCCCTTGGTATCTCTAATTTTCTTGAAGAGATCTCTAGTCTTTCCCATTCTGTTCTTTTCCTCTATTTCTTTGCATTGATTGCTGAAGAAGGCTTTCTTATCTCTTCTTGCTATTCTTTGGAACTCTGCATTCAGATGCTTATATCTTTCCTTTTCTCCTTTGCTTTTTGCTTCTCTTCTTTTCACAGCTATTTGTAGGGCCTCCCCAGACAGCCATTTTGCCTTTTTGCATTTCTTTTCCATGGGGATGGTCTTGATCCCTATCTCCTGTACAATGTCACGAACCTCATTCCATAGTTCATCAGGCACTCTATCTATCAGATCTAGACCCTTAAATCTATTTCTCACTTCCACTGTATAATCATAAGGGATTTGATAATGTTGACAGAGTTCCATTAATTGGCTCAAGGATGAACATTACTCACTCTTGGTATTGAAGCAATTCCTACTACAGTGAAACTGGTGGTAGAATGGTTAACTACTCCATACTGCTATAGTTGCTGTTGTCTATTGAGCCAAAGTAATGGAACCCCAAATAGAAATGTGCAGGGAAAAACTCTCCAGTGATATGGAAACAATGTGAAGGTTATCAAAGTGTCATGAGCAATTGACTGTGTATGACAATCTTTCTTCAGTATCTTATGAACTTTAAGTATAGAGGTTCGTAGGCAAAGACTAACAGTTCAAGTCCATTCTAGCCAGTTACATCTGTATAGTGGTCCTTAAACACGAGTGGTCATCAGAATTATTTGGAAATTTTTCTAAGAGATATTTGTGTCCCTCTCCCACCTGCCTTCCATTTTCTCAGCAAAGTGTTTGAGTCTAACGAATATCTGTGCATTTTCATAATCACTTCAGGTAATTGTGATACAGGTTTGTTTCAGTTCACTCAGGGTAACTGCATATTGCAAAAACACTGCATACCAAGTCAAGGTGTGGCATTATTTGAGGAAAAGAGCATTTGAAATATAGTATTTATAGTGATTTTTATTTCAGAGTAGTATTTTTATTGATACAAGAAAGGCATGAAAATGCATGTTTTGTAAGCTTTTATATTTACCAAAGTTATATAGAATTATTTTTTCCTCTTTTTTAATCAATTATTTAAAAATTCATAAAACAAAACCATGATGAAATACCAATCTGCCTTAAATTACCATTTTTAATATAAAATTATAAAACTTGCATTTTTTTTACAAATATCCAATTTCAATTGATTACACTGTGAAATATTTGCTCAAATAACCACTATTTTAAGATTGAATCTACCTTAATGACTGATCTGATTTTGCCAGAAAAGAGGCTTATTAAATATAATTTGTATATTATTCAAACTTTGTTTTAGTGAGAATATTTATATACAATTTTTTTTCTGATTTCTTCAGAAAAAGCCTGTTTGTTATTTGAAAATCTAAAATGAATATGCTTCATGGGCCTTCGCAACCCACTCCAGTACTCTTGCCTGGAAAATCTCATGGACGGAGGAGCCTGGAAGGCTGCAGTCCATGGGATCGCTGAGGATCAGACATGACTGAGCAACTTCACTTTCACTTTTCACTTCCATGCATTGGAGAAGGAAATGGCAACCCACTCCAGTGTTCTTGCCTGAAGAATCCCAAGGACAGGGTAGCCTGGTGGGCTGCCATCTATGGGGTCGCACAGAGTCGGACACGACTGAAGCGACTTAGCAACAGCAAGAACACTCAGCAAAAATTTTACTTCTTGTGCTCTATCCTAGATTAACTGACTCAAAATTTCAGAGGCTACATCTAGGAATTCATATTTTTAGGGCAACTTTATACCCCTCCTAGAATTCTAAAGTTTTTCTTTGTCTGGATGTTTAAGAATTTCATGTTGTTGTTGTTGTTCTTTTTTTTTTTAAATAATGGGATTTAAATTATGGATTTAATAATTTAAATTATGGGATTTAATAATTTAATAATAATTTAAATTATTTAATTTTTTTAAAATAATGGGATTTATTATTATAAAATAATGAGTATTATTTTATACTCTTCAGTTGTTACACAATAAACTTAAATCTTACAAGCTGTCATAACTGCAAGATAAGGATAAGTATAAGGATAAGAATAACTGAAGGCTGCGCAAATGCTGGGGATTCCCACTGCATGTAAATAGGACAAACTGTTTCATTTATCTACCAGTCTCTCTCTTGTGAGAAAATACTCCTTGACAGATCTGTAGTCTCCAATGCTTCCCTTATGAAGAGGATGAGACTCAATAGATGAGACTTGCAAAAAAACAAAAAAACAAACAAAAACAAAAACCAACAACATTTTCACCATTTTCAAAGTATATTTTGGAACATTCATAAATGCAGAAGAATTTAGTGAAACATCATTTATTTGTTCTCCCAGTACTGAGAAAGACTTAGTGAATATTTTGAATTTTTTTTTTCCTAAATGTCTTTTCTTAAACAAAACTTCTTCCACTTGTGATGGTGTAACATCCAGATAAAACCATACTATTAGCCTTCCCTGGTGGCTCAGATGGTAAAGTGTCTGCCTACAATACGGGAGACCTGGGTTTGATCCCTGGGTCAGGAAGAGTTCCCTGGAGAAAGAAATGGCAACCCACTCCAGTATTCTTGCCTGGAAAATCCCGTGGACAGAGGAGCTTGGTTGGCTACTGTCCATGGGGCCGCAAAGAGTCAGACATGACTGAGCGACTTCACTATCTATCTATCTATTATTATCATTAGTTGAAAATATTTTAAGTCAAAAATACATTTAATACATCTAACTTACTGTCAGGGGAAGTTCAACTTTAAGGAATCCAATATGTTGCACTTCTCTTCCTTTGTGTGCCATTTCCAAGTATTCTCTGTTTCTTATCAGTTCCTATTCTGGAAACCAGTAGAGCTGCACGCAGTTCTCAGGACTGAGATCATGGGAAAGGGTACCTGCTTAGATTCCTTTCAATAACTCCCTTCAGTGACTCTTTTCAGCATCAGCTTGTATGTATTAGACTATCCATTTTGTTGCAACTGATGGAATTTCATTCTTTGTAATGGCTGAGTAATTATTTTACTGAAGATATATAAACATGCATTTATGTTAATAAAATAACCTTGTTCCACTAGAGACCTGAGTCCCCTGCGTCCTTCTTTCTGTCTTCTTTCTCTTTGGAGTGTGAAAACCTGCCGAGCTCACTTTCTCAACAGGGCTTTCAAGACCTCCTTGAGAGGAGGCCCTGCGCCTTCGCGAGCGGTACAAGTCCTGTGCATGGGCTTTATTGGTTTTCCATGTAACCAAAGAGATACTGCTCTCTCTCTCTTTTTCTTTTTGTCAACTCGGGTCCACCAGGTCCGGGTCTGTAAAGAAGATCAACAACCTAGCAAACACCATAGCTTAGCTTAGCCTATGTTAGATATACTTGGGATATTTACACTAGCTGACAGTTTGACAAAGTCATCTAACACAAAGCCCATTTTTGGCAAAGTGTTGAGAATCTCATGTAATTTCTTGAATACTGTACTGAAATTGAAAAACAAAATGCTATTGTGGGTACAAGACGGTTGTATTTTATTGGTTGCTTATCCTCATGATCACATGGTTGCCTGGGAGCTGTGGCTGACTTCTGCCCAGCATCGCAAGAGAGCCTGCATGTTCAGTTTGCTCAGTTGTGTTTGACTCTTTGTGACCACATGGACTATAGCCTACCAGGCTCCTCTATTCATGAAATTTTCCAGGCAAGAATTCTTCAACGCAATTCTTTTCATTCTTTAACGCATGTCTTGAATTGGCAGGCAGATTCTTTACCACTGTACCACCTGGGAAGCTATACAGCATATCACTAGCTGAGGAAAAGATCAAATTAAAATTTGGAATACTATTCCACTGAGTGTGTGTAGTTTTCATACCATTAAAAAGTGGAAAACTCTTTTAAGTAGAACCATTGTAAGGTGGGGACAGTTGAGATCATGAGATAAATAGGATATATGTTTTGGGGGTTTTGACTTTTATATTAATATTTTCTCTCATAGCTATTTCTTCAAGAAATTCAAATTAACTAGCATTAGTCTTTTAGTGTCTTCATAGGAGCTGACTATAGGTGATTCATTACTTCAGTAATCATTATCCTCTATTTATACATTTAGTTCAGTTTTGAATTTTGAACATTATATATAATGCTAAAATATACCTCTGCTCTGCTGAAATATTTATTTACAATGAACAGTTATGAGTGTTTAGAACTTCTTATTAAATAATAATAAAATTGCTTTTAAGGATAAGTAAACCAATTTAAACTTCTACTAGATATATATGATAAATCTGTATGAACTCTCACAAACTTTAAATTTTATGCTTCTCTGAATTTTATTAATTTGGTATGGATAAACATGTTACTTTTACATAGGTGATATTTAATTAATAAGGGAAAAAAGTCATATTCACAAGCCAAACCTATTATGTAATGAAAAAAAAAAAGGCCAAAGTGTTTGATCTCTCTCTTAATCTTCCCTGTCAAGCAGAAATGTCAGAAAAATGCAACAATAGAAAACATTTTAAAGATATAATTAAAAGCCAACAATGGATGAAATAACTTAATAATATTATTTTAAAGATGAATTTAAGTTCAATATTGAAGTATTCGAAATAAAAATGCTGAAACACTCTCAAAGATATTGTATTATGAACTAATATTGTTTTTACACTTTAGAGCTCTATTTTTTTTATCTTTCTGATCTATTATGGTATATTATTAATAATGAATTTATATTGATTTCATCCTAAACTACTTTATAGTGTTTGTTTTCTGTATCTCAATAATATGCTTAGTGCCTGAAGAATTACAAAAACTTCATTGTGACAATTTTGATATTTGTAAGTAGCAACTATAAGAAACATCTATTTCGCTTTATTGACTATGCCAAACTTTTACAGTGTTAACCAAAACAACCTATGAAAAATTCTTCAAGAGACTGGAATACCAGACCACCTTACCTGCCTTCTGAGAAATCTGTATGCAAGTCAACCAGCAACAGTTAGAAATGGACATGGGAAAGAAGTATATTGTCAAGGCTGAATATTGCCACCCTGCTTATTTAACTTATGCAGAATATATCATGCAAAACACTGGGCTGGATGAAGCACAAGCTGAAATCAAGATTACTGGGAGAAATATCAATAACTTCAGATACGCAGATGATACCATCTTCATGGCAAAAAGTGAAAAGGAACTAGGAGCCACTTGATGAAAATGAAAGAGGAGAGTGGAAAAGCTGGCTTAAAACTCAATATTCAAAAAGCTATGATCATGTCATCTAGTCCCATCACTTCCTGGAACTCTTAAGAGTCCTTTGGACTGCAAGGAGATCCAACCAGTCCATTCTAAAGGAGAACAGCCTTAGGATTTTTTGGGGGGGAATGATGTTGAAGCTGAAACTCCAGTTCTTTGTCCACCTCATGCGAAGAGTTGACTCATTGGAAAAGACTCTGCCGCTGGGAGGGATTGGGGGCTGGAGGAGAAGGGGACGACAGAGGATGAATTGGCTGGATGGCATCACTGACTCGTTGGATGTGAGTCTGAGTGAACTCCAGGAGTTGGTGATGGACAGGGAGGCCTGGCGTGCTGCGATTCACGGGGTCGCAAGGAGTCGGACACGACTGAGCAACTGAAATGAACTGAACTGAACTTTCTTTAAGCTCAGAGCTAATGATTACATAAGAAAACAACATATTCTTGCTCAAGGGTGTGTTTTTCCTTAAGCTCTGTACTAATATATAACAACAATGTATCTTGCTTGAGGATTTGTTTTCCCTTCTTAACAAAAAATTTCTGACTTGATGAATTGGCTGGATGGCATCACTGACTCGTTGGATGTGAGTCTGAGTGAACTCCAGGAGTTGGTGATGGACAGGGAGGCCTGGCGTGCTGCGATTCACGGGGTCGCAAGGAGTCGGACACGACTGAGCAACTGAAATGAACTGAACTGAACTTTCTTTAAGCTCAGAGCTAATGATTACATAAGAAAACAACATATTCTTGCTCAAGGGTGTGTTTTTCCTTAAGCTCTGTACTAATATATAACAACAAGGTATCTTGCTTGAGGATTTGTTTTCCCTTCTTAACAAAAAATTTCTGACTAATTTTATTTTGTGGGAGTGAGTCTGGTAAGACCTTTCTATTGTTAGTAACTGATTGAAAAAGTATATTAGGCCTTAATCAGACTAGAGAGTGGGGCACTCTCTGCCCCTCCTGACGTCTATGGCAGAAGCTTTCTGTCTCATTTTCACTCTACTAAAACTGCTGCTGCTGCTGCTGCTACTGGTAAACTCTGCTACACAAAAGCTCAGAGTGATCAAGCCTCATCTCTGGCCCTGGATTGAAATTCTATCCTCCAGAGGCCAGAAATCTGACGTCTTTCACCATAAGCTATGTACATGTAACTACACATGCTTAACTGTTTACCCCCTCAACTGCAGTGCAGGAGACCCCAGTTCAATTCTTGGGTAGGAAGATCCCCTGGAGAAGGGATAGACTACCCACTCCAGTACTCATGGGTTTCCCTGGTAACTCAGATGGTAAAGAATCTGCTTACAGTGCAGGAGACCTGGGTTAGGAAGATCTCCTGGAGAAGGGTATGGCAACCCACTCCAGTATTCTTGCCTGGAGAATTCCTGTGGAAAGAGGAGCCCATCAGGCTACAGTCCATGGAGTCGTGAAGATTCGGACATGACTGAGTGACTAAACAAAGCACAGCACACAGGTATTTCTGTCGATGGGAGAGATCTGGTCAATGCATAAGGCANCATATTGAGTGCAGCTCTTTCACAGCATCATCTTTTAGGATTTGAAATAGCTCAGCTGGCATTCCATCACCTCCACTAGGTTTGTTCATAGTGAGGCTTCCTAAGGCCCACTTGACTTCACATTCCAGGATGTCTGGCTCTAGATGAGTGATCACACCATCATGATTATCTGGGTCATAAAGATCTTCTTTGTGCAGTTCTTCTGTGTATTCTTGCTACTTCTTCTTAATATCTTCTGCTTCTGTTAGGTCCATACCATTTCTGTCCTTTATCGAGCCCATCTTTGCATGAAATGTTCCCTTGGTATCTCTAATTTTCTTAAAGAGATTCTAGTCTTTCCCATTCTGTTCTTTTCCTCTATTTCTTTGCACTGATCGCTGAGGAAGGCTTTCTCATCCTTTCTTGCTATTCTTTGGAACTCTGCATTCAAATGGGTATATCTTTCCTTTTCTCCTTTGCTTTTGGCTTCTCTTCTTTTCACAGCTATTTGTAAGGCCTCCCCAGACAGCCATTTTGCTTTTTTGCACTTCTTTTTCTTGGGGATGGTCTTGATCCCAGTCCCGTGTACAATGTCATCAACCTCTGTCCATAGTTCATCAGGCATTCTATCTATCAGATCTAGGCCCTTAAATCTATTTCTCACTTCCACTGTATAATCATTAGGGGTTTGATTTAGGTCATACCCGAATGGTCTAGTGGTTTTCCCTACTTTCTTCAACTTAATTCTGAATTTGGCAATAAGGAGTTCATGATCTGAGCCACAGTCAGCACCCGGTCTTGTTTTTGCTAACTGTATAGAGCTTCTCCATCTTTGGCCGCAAAGGATATAATCAATCAGATTTTGGTGTTGACCATCTGGTGATGTCCATGTGTAGAGTCTTCTCTTGCATTGTTGGCAGAGGGTGCTTGCTATGACCAGTGTATTCTCTTGGCAAAACTCTATTAGCCTTTGTGCTGCTTCATTCTGTACTCCAAGGCCAAATTTGCCTGTTACTCCAGGTGTTTCTTGAATTCCTACTTTTGCATTCCAGTCTCCTATAATGAAAAGGACAACTTTTGGGGTGTTAGTTCTAGAAGGTCTTGTAGGTCTTCATAGAACCTTTCAACTTCAGCTTCTTCAGCGTTACTGGTTGGGGCATAGACGTGGATAACTGTGATACTGAATGGTTTGCCTTGGAAACGGAGAGAGATCATTCTGTCGTTTTTGAGACTGCATCCAAGTACTGCAGTTTGAACCCTTTTGTTGACTATGATGGCTACTCCATATCTTCTAAGGGATTCTTGCCCACAGTAGTAGATATAATGGTCATCTGAGTTAAATTCACCCATTCCAGTCTATTTAGTTCACTGATTCCTACAATGTCGACATTCGGTCTTGCCATCTCCTGTTTGACCACTTCCAATTTGCCTTGATTCGTGGACCTAACATTCTAGGTTCCTATGTAATATTGCTCTTTACAGCATCAGACCTTGCTTCCATCACCAGTCAAATCCACAACTGGGTGTTGTTTTTGTTTTGGGTCCATCTCTTTGGCGTGCTACAAAGCAATACGTAATTAATGCACTGGGGTTTAAAGATTTGGGGATTTTGGACTCTGGAAGGTCTAGCCATATCACAGTTCCTGTTCTAGTATTTCCAGTAAGTTTTTCTGTATTCTATTCTCAAGTGAATCCTTATTAATAAAACAAACAAACAAACAAAAAAACCCACCAAAACCCTAGCCTGAGAGTCTACTTTGCAACCAAAAGAACTTCACAAAAATCTCTGTCTCCTATAATTAAAAATGGTTAAACTATGTTCATGTAGTTTTAGTGTAAGACACAAATCCATTTATTCCAACTTTTTAATTAAACATATAATCATTATGCATAATGTTTACCAACTGAGCATTCTAAACTCTACCACTTCTAACTACCTCCACATGACATAAGCAGCTACACTTATTACTAACATTTCAACTGCTTGAACTTTTCACCATTTCGTTAACTACTCTGTCTTCAGCATGCAAAAGTATCTGAGATATAGCATATACTCAATAAATATTTGGTAAAAAAAAAAAAGTGGTTGCCATTACACCTAAAATCCAAACTTGTTCTTATTATGGCCTACAAAGTTCTTCACCATCAAGTCCCTGACTACTTCGCCTCCTAGTAACTTTCTCCACAGGTTGCTACATTCCATAAACACTGGCTTCTGTGCTACTCTTGAAACACACCAAACAAGTCCTTGCTTCAGAGACTTATTTGCCATTCTGTCAGTCTGGAACAATTTTCCACATATAAGATGGCTGGTTCCCTCACTTCATTCATGTTTCTACTCTAAAGTCACCTCCTCAGAGAGTCCTACCTTAACTAATTATTAAAATAGCCCTAGTACCTCATTTCATGATTCTCCATTCCCCTACACTGTTACATTGAGCCTCAGAACACTAATATCAGAACCTGACATTATATTACATTCTAGGAAATAATATAATTCAAGGGAAGAACTCAGTTTTGTTCAATGTTCTAATCCGCAGCACTTAAAACAATGTCTGGTACATAATAATTGTCAGATATTTGTTGGCTGAATAAAGTCATAATTTTTAAAGGTATTCCAGAACTTATGTAGTAACAACACCTATTTCAGTCATCATTTTTAAAATAAAATTAATCATTGAAATCTACCATATCTAAAGAAAAAAATTAAAAGCATTTGACAAAATCTAGTGTCTGTTCATCGGAGAAGGCAATGGCAACCCACTCCAGTACTCTCGCCTGGAAAATCCCATGGATGGAGGAGCCTGGTTGGCTGCAGTCCATGGGGTTGCTAACAGTCCGACATGACTGAGCGACTTCACTTTCACTTTTCACTTTCATGATTGCAGAAGGAAAATGCAACCCACTCCAGTATTCTTGCCTGGAGAATCCCAGGGACAGAGGAGCCTGTTGGGCTGCCGTCTATGGGGTCACACAGAGTTGGACATGACTGACGCGATTTAGCAGCAGCAGCAGTGTCTGTTCATAATCAGGAAAAACACTCAGCAAACCAGGAAAAAGAGGGAAATTGCTTAACCTGACAAGGAACATTACACAAAAGCCTAGTGACAACTTCATGGTTATGATGAAAGACTGAATACTTTAATTGTTAAGACTGGGAATGAGGCAAGTTGTCTGTTCTCATTACTCCTATTCATCATCACATTGGAGGTCCTAATCAGTGGGACAGATGAAGGAAAAGAAACAAGAGTCACATATATCTGGAAAGTAAAACTGTGTCTACTCATTGATGACATGATTTTCTACATAGAAAATTCCATGCACACATGCTCACTCACTCAGTTGTGTCTGACTCTTTGCCACTCTATGAACCATAACCCCACGAGGCTCCTCTGTTCATGGGTTTCCCAAGCAAGAATACTGGAGTGGGTTGCCATTTCCTTCTCCAGGGAATCTTCTTGACCCAGGGACCTTCTTCTTAACCTCTGTCTCCTGCAATGCAGGCAGATTCTTTACCACTGAGCCACCTGGAAAGCCCCAAAGGGATCTATAAAAAAGCTCCTAGATCTAATGTGCTTATCAAGGTAGCAGATAAAAAAGTCAAGACACAAAAATCACTTGTATTTCTAAACACTGGAAATGGAAAAAAAAAAAGAAATAGAAAATTTTAAAACAGTATTAATTTCAATAGTTTAAAAATATTAAATACTGAGGTGTCAATCTAACAAAAATTGTGCAGGACATACACACTAGAAAAAACCACCACCACACAGAGTATATCATGTGAAATGCTGGGCTGGATGAATCATAAGCTGGAATGAAGACTGCCAGGAGAAATATCAATAACCTCAGATATGCAGATGATACCATTCTAATGGCAGAAAGAGAAGAAGAAATAAGAACCTCTTGATGAGGGTGAAAGAGAAGAGTGAAAAGCTGGCTTAAAACTTAAAAAACTAAGATCACGGCATCCGGTCCCATCACTTCATGGCAAACAGATGGGGAAACAATGGAAATAGGGACAGACTTTATTTTCTTGGACTCCAAAATCACTGCAGATGGTGACTGCAGCCATGAAATTCAGACGTTTGCTCCTTGGAACAGAAGCTATGATAAACCTAGACAGTGTATTAAAAAGGAGAGACATCACTTTGCTGACAAAGGTACATATAGTCAAAGCTATAGTTTTTCCAGTAGTTATGTATGGATGTGAAAGCTGGAAAATAAAGAACACTGAGCACTGAAGAATTGATGCTTGCTTATTGTGGTGCTGGAAAAGACTCTTGAGAATCCCTTGGACAGCAAGGAGATCAAACCAATCAATTCTAAAGGAAATCAACCCTGAATATTCATTGGAAGGATTGATGCTGAAGCTCCAATACATCGGTCATCTGATGAGAAGAACCAATTCGTTGGAAAAGACCCGATGCTGAGAAAGAATGTGGGCAGGAGGAGATCAGGACGACAGAGGATGAGATGGCATCATAGATTCAATGGACCTGAGTTTGAGCAAACTCCAGGAGATAGTGAAAGACAGGGAGTCTGCAGTGTGCTGCAGTCCATGGGGTCCATGTCAGACACAACTTAGCGTCTGAACAACAACAAGATTGCTCATGGATTAATTATTCAATATTGTTGCAATGTTAATTCTCCTTAAACTGATATATAGATTTAACACAATCCCAGTCAAAATCTTGGAAGGAATTTTGTTAATATCAATAAGCTGATTCAAAAATTTGTATGGAGCATTTCCCAGATGGTCCAGTGGTAAGGAGTCTGCTTGCCAATGCAGGAGACACAGGTTTGAGCCCTAGTCCAGAAAGATTCCACATACTACAGAGCAACTAAGCCCATGAGCCACAACTACTCAGCCTGTGTGCTGCAAATGCTGAAGTTCACATGCCTAGAGCCCCTGAGCCCATCCAACAAGAAAAGCCACCACAATGACAAGCCCATGCAAAGCAACAAAGAGTAGCCCATGTGCAGAAAGTAAAGACCCCATGCAACCAAAAGTAAATAATCAACAAATTTTTAAAAGTTTGTATGGAAACAGAAAGGAACTAGAATAGCCAAAACAAGAATGAAGCTAAAGGGCTCATAATGCCTATCTATTTACCTTGGTCAAAATAAGCATGAATTCACCAAAAATGGACACAAATCAATGGGAAAAAATAGAGAGCTGTTAAATAGACCCACAGGTATACAGTCAATTGATTTCTGACAAAGATGTAGTGGCACTTCACTGCAGAAAGATGGTTTTTAAACAAATGCTCTGGAACAATAAGGTACTCATCTGCAAAATTCTGAGCCTTAACCCATACCTCATACTTTATACAAAAACAGTCACATACATCAGAATCAGCTGTATGGATAGATCTAAATGTAAAACTTAAAGCCATAAAATGTCTAGAAAAATACAGGAGAAAATCTTTGCGATATTGGGTTGGCAAAGTTTTTTTTTTTTTTGAACTATGACACAAAAACATTCGTAAGAGAAAAAATTGGTAACTTGGACTTCCTCAAAGTTAAAATAAACAATAAAATAAACATCTAAAAACTATTTAAAATGTAACAATTGAGGAGCCTTTGACATATATATACAAAAAGTAGTATGTCTAGGAATTAGTGGAAATCAGATGTGCATACTGCTTAAAGTCACTGAGTTTACAATTCAGGTTAACTCAGAAAAATAGTTTCAACTATTATACAGTTTTAAACTGTAACCATTTTCAACTGTGTATTATTTCCTCTTATGCACAACAGACAACTGTTTAGAGGCAGAGCACATGAAGAACACTGATTTGAGAGCATAAAATAATAATTCTGCTAGTTCACCTCGAGATATCTTCACTAGTTCCATAAGCTGTATTCCATATGATCAAAATTATTTTACAACATCTAAAAGGTATCTCCAGTATTTTGGAAGCCAATTTAAGACACTGAGAATAACTATAAAACCACCTGATTTTCATTTGGGTATAAATCCATCCATACCACAATGACTTATTCATAGAGAAGTGCTTATGACTGGCAGCTGAAAACCTATTTTATCTTTTAAAAACAAAACAAAACATTTCCCCCAAAAAACATGGAAATGTTAACCAGTTGACTTTTTAAAAGCAGAAAATGAACAAATTTATTTTTTTCTCCGAAATATAGTTTTGTCTATTTCTGGTGGAAGCTGCATTTTATTTATTTTTTGTTGTTGTTTAATCGCTGCTGCTGCTAAGTCGCTTCAGTCCTGTCAGACTCTGCGCGACCCCATAGATGGCAGCCCATGAGGCTTCCCCGTCCCTGGGATTCTCCAGGCAAGAACACTGAAGTGGGTTGCCATTTCCTTCTCCAGGCGATCTTTCCAAACCCAGGGACTGAACGCACATCTACTGCACTGTAGGCAGATTCTTTATCACTGAGCCACCAGGGAAACCCACCTTCATTAAGTGAAGGTGGTTTAGTTTAGTATCATTAATACCTTCATTAAATGTATCATTTAATGAAGGTATCATTAAATACCTTCATTAAATGTATATTTGATCTAAGATCAAACATTAAACCATCAGTTAACGCACACAATAACTGAGAAGCATGTTAAGAGACACTATGTTAAGTACTAGAAAGATGGTAGTGAGCATGAAAAGTAAGGTTTCTATTCTTACAGAGCTTACAATCTATTCAGCAAATGGTAATCTATTCAGCAAATGGTAGACAGAGAATACACAAATAAGAAAATAAAAAGATAAGAAATAAACAGGGGTCTCTTTGTTTTTATAAAAATCAAGTAGAGTAACAGAGCAAGAGTATGTTGCAGTAGGAGTTAACATAGATTTGAAGATGAAGGAAGTCTCTTGATGACATCGGCTCTAAGACTCAATTCAGTTGCTCAGTCCTGTCTGACTCTTTGCAACCCCATGAATCGCAGCACGCCAGGCATCCCTGTCCATCAACAACTCCTGAAGTTCACTCAGACTCACGTCCATAGACTCAGTGATGCCATCCAGCCAACTCATCCTCTGTTGTCCCCTTCTCCTGCCTCCAATCCCTCCCAGCATCAAAGTCTTTTCCAATGAGTCAAATCTTTGCATGAGGTGGCCAAAGTACGGGAGTTACAGCTTTAGTATCATTCCTTCCAAAGAAATCCCAAGGCTGACCTCCTACAGAATGGACCGGTTGGATCTCCTTGCAGTCCAAGGGACTCTCAAGAGTCTTCTCCAACACCACAGTTCAAAAGCATTAATTCTTCAGCACCCAGCTTTCTTCACAGTCCAACTCTCACATCCATACATGACCACAGGAAAAACCATAGCCTTTAGATGGACCTTTGTTGGCAAAGTAATATTTCTGCTTTTCAATATGCTGTCTAGGTTGGTCATAACTTTTCTTCCAAGGAGTAAACATCTTTTAATTTCATGGCTGCAGTCACCATCTGCAGTGAGTTTGGAGCCCCCCAAAATAAAGTCTGATACTGTTTCTACTGTTTCCTCATCTATTTTCATGAAGTGATGGGACCAGATGCCATGATCTTCGTTTTCTGAATATTGAGCTTTAAGCCCGCTTTTTCACACTCCTCTTTGACTTTCATCAAGAGGCTCCTCAGTTCTTCACTTTCTGCCATAAGGGTGGTGTCATCTGCATATCTGAGGTTATTGATATTTTCCCAGCAATCTTGATTCCTACTTGTGCTTCATCTAGCCCAGCGTTTCTCATGATGTACTCTGCATAGAAGTTAAATAAGCAGGGTGACAATATACAGCCTTGATGTACTCTTTTCCCTATTTGGAACCAGTCTGTTGTTTCATGTCCAGTTCTAACTGTGGCTTCCTAACCTGCATATAGGTTTCTCAAGAGGCAGGTCAGGTGGTCTGGTATTCCCATCTCTTTCAGAATTTTCCACAGTTTTTTGTGATCCACACAGTCAAAGGCTTTGGCATAGTCAAGAAAGCAGAAATAGATGTTTTTCTGGAACTCTCTTGCTTTTTCAATGATCCAGTGGATGTTGGCAATTTGATCTCTGGTTCCTCTGCCTTTTCTAAATCCAGCTTGAACATCAGGGAGCTCACGGCTCATGTACTGCTGAAGCCTGGCTTGGACAATTTTGAGCATTACTTTCCTAGTGTGTGAGATGAGTGCAATTGTGTGGTAGTTTGAGCATTCTTTGGTATTGCCTTTCTTTGGAATTGGAATGAAAACTGACCTTTTCCAGTCCTGTGGCCACTGCTGAGTTTTCCAAATTTGCTGGCATATTGAGTGCAGCACTTTCACAGCATCATCTTTCAGGATTTGAAATAGCTCTACTGGCATTCCGTCACTTCCACTAGCTTTGTTCATAGTGATGCTTTCTAAGGTCCACTTGACTTCACATTTCAGGATGTCTGGCTCTAGGTGAGTGATCACACCATCGTGATTATCTCGGTTGTGAAGATCTTTTTTGTACAGTTTGTCTGTGTATTCTTGCCACCTCTTCTTAATATCTTCTGCTTCTGTTAGGTCCATACCATTTCTGTCCTTTATCGAGCCATCTTTGCATGAAATGTTCCCTTGGTATCTCTAATTTTCTTGAAGACATCTCTAGTCTTTTCCATTCTATTCTTTTCCTCTATTTCTTTGCATTGATCACTGAGGTAAGCTTATCTCTTCTTGCTATTCTTTGGAACTCTGCATTCAGATGCTTATATCTTTCCTTTCCTCCTTTGCTTTTGGCTTCTCTTCTTCTCACAGCTATTTGTAAGGCCTCCCCAGACAGCCATTTTGCTTTTTTGCATTTCTTTTCCATGGGGATGGTCTTGATCCCTGTCTCCTGTACAATGTCACTAACCTTTGTCCATAGTTTATCAGGCATTCTATCTATCAGACATAGTCCCTGAAATCTATTTCTCACTTCCACTGTTTAATTATAAGGGATTTGATTTAGGTCATACCTGAATGGTCCAGTGGTTTTCCCTACTTTCTTCAATTTAAGTCTGAATTTTGTAATAAGGAGTTCATGACCTGAGCCACAGTCAGCTCCTGATCTTGTTTTTGTTGACTGTATAGAGCTTCTCCATCTTTGGCTGCAAAGAATATAAGCAATCTGATTTCGGTGTTGACCATCTGGAGATGTCCATGTGTAGAGTCTTCTCTTGTGTTGTTGGAAGAGGGTGTTTGCTATGACCAGTGCATTTTCTTGGCAAAACTCTATTAGTCTTTGCCCTGCTTTATTCTGTATTCCAAGGCCAAATTTGCCTGTTATTCCAGGAGTTTCTTGACTTCCTACTTTTGCATTCCAGTCCCCTATAATGAAAAGAACATCTTTTTTGGGTGTTAGTTCTGACAGAATGTGGTCCACTGGAGAAGGGAATGGCAAGCCACTTCAGTATTCTTGCCTTGAGAACACCATGAACAGTATGAAAAGGCAAAATGATAGGATATTGAAAGAGGAACTCCCCAGGTCAGTAGGTGCCCAATATGCTACTGGAGATCAGTGGAGAAATAACTCCAGAAAGAATGAAGAGATGGAGCCAAAGCAAAAACAAAACCCAGCTGTGGATGTGACTGGTGACAGAAGCAAGATCCAATGCTGTAAAGAGCAATATTGCATAGGAACNCATACCATCCCTTTGGGTCGTCTCAGTGCACCAGCTCCAAGCATCCAGTATCATGCATTGAATCTGGACTGGCAATTCGTTTCATATAAGGAATCTCCAGACTGTTCTCCATAGTGGCTGTACTAATTTGCATTCCCACCAACAGTGTAAGAGGGTTCCCTTTTCTCCACACCCTCTCCAGCATTTATTGCTTGTAGACTTTTGGATAGCAGCCATTCTGACTGGTGTGAAATGGTACCTCATTTGGTTTTGATTTGCATTTCTCTGATAATGAGTGATGTTGAGCATCTTTTCATGTGTTTGTTACCCATCTGTATGTCTTCTTCTGAGAAATGTCTATTTAGTTCTGTGGCCAATTTTTTGATTGGATCATTTATTTTTCTGGAATTGAGCTGCAGAAGTTGCTTGTATATTTTTGTGATTAGTTGTTTGTCAGTTGCTTCATTTGCTATTATTTTCTCCCATTCTGAAGGCTGTCTTTTCACCTTGCTTATAGTTTCCTTTGTTGTGCAGAAGCTTTTAAGTTTAATTAGGTCCCATTTGTTTATTTTTACTTTTATTTCCAATATTCTGGAAGTTGGGTCATAGAGGATCCTGCTGTGATTTATGTCGCCAGCCAGGTTCGATGCAGGATACAGGATGTTTGGGGCTGGTGCACTGGGATGACCCAGAGGGATGGTATGGGGAGGGAGGTGGGAAAGCGGTTCAAGATGGGGAACACATGTACACCTGTGGCTGATTCATGTTGATGTATGGCAAAACCAATACAATATTGTAAAGTTAAAAAAAAATAATAATGAATGATAAATGGTGAAAAAATATAAATAAATAAATAAAACTGGGCAGGGAGAAAATAAAGTTGAATATTAAGTTTAAAAAAAAAAAAGAAAAGAAAAAAAGAAATGACTTAATCAGAATAGAAGGCCAGATCTCACTTAGGAAGAGATGTGAGAGGTGTGATAAATATCAACACACAGCAAACAAGAGTTATCTCTTCCATGAGCCATGGATCTGAGCATGAGATCTTCAGGAGTGGATAAACATCACAAAAAACGTGATCAATGACAGAGTCACAGAATTCCAGGTTCAGTCCCAAGCAAAACGGTGGAAAAACAATTAAGAAAGTGGTTATCCAACAGCAGAAGATAAGCATTTTGCAGAATCTGTGGTTCATGATGGTCATGTAATGCAGGGGTTTGCAGATGGCTACATAGCGATCATAGGACATGGTGACCAAGAGAAAGAATTCTGTTACACCAAACATATACATAAAAAGTAGTCAGGACAGGCAAGCGTTATAAGTAATGGTCCTGTCTCCTGTTAATATACTGTACAAGAATCTAGGAATGCAGGCAGAAGTGAATGAGATTTCTAAGAAGGAAAATTTTTGGAGAAAAAAGTACATCGCAGTTTTAAGGTGAGAATTCACTAATATGAAGGTTATGATGACCAGGTTTCCGATTATATTCAACATGTATGTGATGAGTAGAAATATAAAAGTCAAAATCTGCATTTGTAGGTTATCTTTTAATCTCTTGAGGATGAAACTGAATACTGATGTGTGGTTTCTCATTTCTGGGTCCTGACTTCTGTACAGTCTTCCTGTAAAACTGAGGGAGGTACACTCTGAGAAGATAGTGAGAAAATGTTTTACAGTAGATTTGTTTAGAAAAGCTAAACAATGTTATCTTACATGTATTATCTATTACCTGATAAGTATCCTTGATAGGTTAGAAACTTGGCATTCAAACAGTTTTGACACAAAATATGTTGAGATAAAGCATTTTATATTGTTACTTACTGTACATGCAAACACACACAAATATATATACTTTTACACAGCTTTGCAACAAGAATTTCAGTAAAATACTGTCAGATGCCCTGTTTTCTGATATTATACATGTAATCTATAAAGATATCAACCACTATGCTGTATATCTGAAACTAATATCAACTATACTATAATTTTTAAAATAAACAAATGCAAATATGATCACAAAAAACCAAAAAAAAGATAAAATTTTTTTAGATAATACAGAAGAGAAAATTATGTACACATTTTGTCATTTTTATAGCCAAAACTTTTTTAAAGATAGAGGCTAATGACAGATAAGAAAAAATTTCTGGTGAATGAGGAAAAAATATAATTAAATGATGGTATGGTAATATTAATATAGCTACCAGTTGTAACTCCCACTTCTTTCCCTGAAGCCTAAAAGCTAGCATGTTTTGTTAATCACAACCTACCAAATTATCATTCTCATCAGCCTAGAGCTACAAATGTGAGATGTAAAAAACTTAAATTTACCCTTTTATTGTCCCTTCAAATAATTTCTAAAATCTTAATATTCTGAATTGTCCTGGCATTTTATGATAATGTTAACACTTAGGAGAATCATTATGTTTTATTCTTATTTAATGATGATTAATATGTCTTTACTATATAATCAAGATAAAATAATACAGTTCCCCCAAATTGTTCTTTTTTATAATAAAGAAAACAGAAATTACCAAGGATGCAATTAGGGATTTAAATAAATTTAAATGTAACAAAAGGATTTATTTTAAAACTTTCACCCGATCTACTGAAGAGACAAAGTTGGAATGGGAATATTTAGATAGAAAAAGAAGTTAGAGTTTTTCAGAATAAAATTAATTCAAAAGAAATGTACAGTAATTCTTTTCTAATCATGGTATATCAAACACTATTTTGATTACTTTCAGCTGAACTGCAGGCCTCTTCTGTCCCCTAAAGTTAAGGTGGGCTCACATCACTCTAAACAGGCTGAAAGAGAAATTGTTTTGCAAACTTGTACCTAAATAAGACTTCAGTTTGGAGTAACATATAAAAAGAAAAATTTTAGAATAACATAAGTAAAACACAATCAAGAAAAGATATCCATTTGTGTCCTCAGGTTCTTACGATTTGATCAAATGGATATCTTCTAAATATGTTTTGCCAATTAACTACATGACATCTCAACATTGTCTTTTGATTTCTCAAAGAAAAGTTATAAAATATTTTTTGCTGTTGTTCAGTCTCTAAGTAGATTCCAGCTCTTTGCAACCCCATGTACTATAGCACATCAGGCTTCCCTGTTCCCCACTATTTCCCGGAATTTACTCCAGCGCATGTCCATTGAGTCGATGATGCTATCTAACAATTTTATTTTTTGCTGCTCCTCCCTCTCCTTTTGCCTTCAATCTTTCCCAGCATCAGAGTCTTTTCCAATCAGTTGGCTCTCCACATCATGTGGTCAAAGTATTAGAACTCCAGAGATAATCCTTTCAATGAATATTCAGGGTTGATTTCCTTTAGGATTGACTGGTTTGATCTCCTGCTGCCCAAAGGACTCTCAGGAGTCTTCTCCAACACCACAGTTTGAAAGCATCAATTCTCCTACTCACAGATTTCATGGTCCACCTCTCCCATTCTCACATGACTGTTGGAAAAACCATAGCTTTGACAATGCAGACTTTTGTTGGCAAAGTGATGTCTCTGCTTTTTAACACGTTGTCTATGTTGGTCACAGATTTTCTTCCAAGGAGCAAGGGTCTTTTAATTCCATGGCTGCAATGCATGAGAGCCAGAGACTAGAGTTCAATCCCTGGGTCAAAAAGATACCCTGAAAGAGGAAATGGCAGCCTGCTCCAGTATATATATATATATACACACACACACATACACTCTTTTGTGAAAGTCAGTATTCATCATGTGGCCAACTCTCTTACATTATTAGAGAAAATCCCTTGATTCATGAAGAAATTATCTTGGATGGGTTTTTAGCTCTTTTTTAATACCCTTGAGAGAATTCCTTGCATTTCTGCTTCACTTCTGAAAGAAATGTAGTGGCTATCTTCCAGGATTACAGTTCTAAAAGTTTGTTCACCACTTTTAAAGAACAGTGTTTATCTAAAAGCTGTTAGGTTTTAGAACTACCAACTCATCTTTAATGTCAGCCCCAATTTCAAAGTTTTTCTGAAATAGGAATCTGTATTAAGGACAATGATGAATTCAAAGTGAAAGTTGCTCAGTCCTGTCTGACTCATTGTGACCCCATGGACTACACAGTCCATGAAATTCTCTAGGCCAGAAAACTAGAGTGGGTAGCCTTTCCCTTCTCCAGGGGATCTTTCCAACCCAGGGATTGAACCCAGGTCTCCCATATTGCAGGCAGATTCTTTACCAGCTGAGACAACAGGGAAGCCCACGAATACTGGAGTGGGTAGCCTATCCCTTCTCCAGGGGTACTTCCTGACCCAGGAATCCAAGTGGGGACTCGTGCAATGCTGGCTGATTCTTTACCAGCTGAGCTACCATGGAAGCCAGTCTAATTTAATTCTTTCCTTCCATTAATTTCTCACTAAGTCTTGGGTGACCCAAAAAGGTAAATTCATAGGCATATTCCACATTCTAATTCTCTCTTATCTATTCTTCTGTTTCAAATATTTCTGTGCTGCTAAGTTGCTTCGGTCGTGTCCAACTGCGACCCCATAGATGGCAGCCCACCAGGCTTGCCCGTCCCTGGGATTCTCCAGAGGAGAACACTGGAGTGGGTTGCCATTTCCTTCTCCAGGGCATGAAAGTGAAAAGTGAAAGTGAAGTCACTCAGTCGTGTCCAGCTGTTTGCAACCCCATTGACTGCAGCCTACCAGGCTCCTCCATCCATGGGATTTTCCAAGCAAGAGTACTGGAGTGGGGTGCCATTGCCTTCTCCATCTGTTTCAATTGAAATTTGCCGTGCTTTTTCTCACCAGCCCTAAACTCTACTTGCAGCTTGCCAATTAAACTTCACACAGCTTGATAAACTAAATCACATTAGTATGTGAATGGGACACTTTTCACCTTAGAATCTTCTTTTTCCCAAATAGCATCAGTAAGTTGCAGCCTTTGGGGAGCAATGCCCTATTTTCATTACCTGGTGGACCCTATGGTGTTAGATTAGTCCCTTTAACAGGTTTAAACCTTAATGTATTAATTCTGACCTACTTTTCACTTACAGCAGGACAGACTACGTCTCTAACTTTATCACCTCAATGCATATTCATATTCTGAATTTTATTATTTTTTACTTATCTTGGCTTAGAGCATCATCAATTTTAATTTCTACTCCTGGAATATACATTGGATTTTCATATCAAACAGTATTTGAAATAAAGGGAAATTACATTCCTTCCAAAAATATTCTTTATAAAGCATTATAGAACTGAATACACCTACAGGTAAATTATCTGAGACCAGAGGTCTACTTAAATTAAAACATTATTAGTAATTGGGAGCAATTATATATTGCTCAGATATTAATACATTGACACTACAATTGTCCATGTTATGTGATAATAAATCTGTAATAGCACAAATTAAAATTGGCTTGATCAGATGCCAGCAAAACTTGGATCATGTTAAGCACTTTTCCAAATATTTCTCTTAATAAGCATATCTGGGCTTGCTTCAGTAATATTGCAAAACTGACTGTATATTTAGGAGTAATTATAAAAATAAATGATGCACTATTAGTTTCAGTATTCTTAACACTGGTCAGGACATTAGTCTCCACTAGGAGCTTAAGCAAGCATACTCACCTAAATTTTATCTTTATCTTTAAGATGTTTATACAAATGATTGTACTATACTTCCTTCAGTCTTCATCTGATAAACTCTTCCTTCATCTTTAAAATCAGATTGTGGGATGATAATGAGGAATATAGTAAACTAATTTGCTTATTTAGGGCATGGCAGGTAGGTGTCAGAACTTAAATTTATAAAGTAATTAATCATCTAAATTAAAAAAATAAAATATAACAAATTAATTTACATTGCACAACTATTATATGACAAGATTTTGTTTCTTTCCATTTTTTTTTTTTTTAATATCTCAGCCTTGCAATAACAGTGGGACTAAACATCAGGAGTACAGGAATAAATGTTTACTTATTCATGAAGAGTTTAGGGACTAAAAATAAAGGATAAAGGAGACAAGATAAATTAAACAGACAAATGCAATATAACATAGCATAAAACAAGTTTGAAAATATTTCTTAGCAAACCAAAACAGTGATTATTTTTGAAAGATATGCATATCTCATGTAAAATAAAATAGCAATGATAGTGATAATCAGATAACTATCAGTTCAGTTCAGTCGCTCTGCCATGTCTGACCCTTTGCGACCCCATGGACTATAGCACACCAGGCTTCCCTGTCCATCACCAATTCTGGGGCTTGCTCAAACTCATGTCCATTGAGTCGGTGATGTCATCCACCCATCTCATCCTCTGTCATTCCCTTCTCCTCCTGCCTTCAATCTTTCCCAGCATCAGGATCTTTTCCATTAAGTCAGTTCTTTTCATCAGGTGGCCAAAGTATTGGAGTTTCAGCTTTAGCATCAGTCCTTCCAATGAATATTCAGGACTGATTTCCTTTAGAATTGTCTGGTTTGATCTCCTTGCAGTCCCAGGGACCCTCAAGAGCCTTCTCCAACACTACAGTTCAAAAATATCATTCTTTTGTGCTCAGGTTTCTTTATAGTCCAACTCTCACATCCATACATGACTACTGGAAAAATAATATCTTTGACTAGACAGAACTTTGTCTGTAAAGTAATATCTCTGCTTTTTAATAAGCTGTCTATATTGGTCATAGCTTTTCTTCCAAGAAGCAAGCATCATTTAATTTAATGGCTGCAGTCACCATCTGAACTGATTTTGGAGCCCAAGAAAATACAGTCTCTCACTGTTTTCACTGTTTACCCATCTCCCTGCCATGAAGTGATGGGACTGGATGCCATGATCTTAGTTTTTTGAATATTGAGTTTTAAGCCAGATTTTTCACCTCCTCTTTTGCCTTCATCAAGAGACTCTTCAGTTCCTCTTTGCTTTCTGCCATTGAGGTGGTGTCATCTGCTTATCTGAGGCTATTAATATTTCTGCTGGAAATCTTGATTCCAGCTTATGCTTCATCCAATCTGGCATTTCGCATGATGTACTCTGCATAGAAGTTAACTAAGCACAGTGACAATATACAGACTTGATATACTCCTTTCCCAATTTGGAACCAGTCCTTTGTTCCATGTCTGGTTCTAACTCTTGCTTCTTGACCTGTATACAGGTTTCTCAGGAAGCAGATAAGATGGTCTAGTATTCCCATCTCTTGAAGAATATTCCATGGTTTGTTGTGATCCATACTGTCAAAGGCTTTGGTGTAGTCAATAAAGCAGAAGATGTTTCTCTGAACTTCTGTTTTTTTCCATGATCCAATGGATGTTGGCAATTTAATCTCTGGTTCCTCTGCCTTTTCTAAATCCAGTTTAAACACCTGGAAGCTCTTGGTTCACATACTGTTGAAGCCTGGCTTGGAGAATTTTGAGAATAATTTTGCTAGCATATGAGATAAATGCAATTGTGCGGTGCAGTTGAACATTCTTTGATATTACCTTTTCTTTGGGATTGGAATGAAACCTGACCTTTCCCAGTCCTGTGGCCACTGCTGAGCTTTCCAAACTTGCTGGCATATTAAGTGCAGCACTTTCACAGCATCATCTTTTAGGATTTGCAATAGCTCAGCTGGAATTCCATCACCTCTACTAGCTTTGTTCATTGTGATGCTTCCTCAGGCCCGTTTGCCTTTGCAATCTAGGATGTCTGGCTCTAGATGAGTGATCACATCATCATGGTTATTTGTGTCATTAAGATTTCTTTTTGTAAATAACAATAGCCATCATTAACTGAGTATTTATTATGTATCAGTGAATGTTCTGTTTTATAAGATTAGAAATATTTTCCAAAAAATTAAAAATTAAAATCAATGCCATTCTCCAAATCATCCCATCCTTGCCTTCTCCCACAGAGTCTAAAACTGACACAGGGATGGTACGGGGAGGGAGGAGGGAGGGGGTTTCAGGATGGGGATCACGTGTATACCTGTGGTGGATTCATGTTGTAAGTAAAGTAATCAACTTCCAATTAAAATAAATAAACTTATATTAAAAAAAAAAGAATTGAAATCAAGTTCTTTCAACAAGACCAAGTCTGTGATTCAAATCCAGGTCTGCCTAATTCCCGAATTTCTTTATCTTTTCATTACTTTGCATTTTTGTGTCTGATATTTATTTGAACGTGTAAAATTGAGAACTAGAGCAGAATTTTGTTGTAGGAAAAAAAAAAAAAAACAGACTAAGAGCTGGGACACCTGAAATTTTAGCCACAATCATGTTATTTCCTTGCTGTATCTCTGTAGGTAAGTCATGCTTTTTACTGAGCTTGATAAATTAGAGATAGTCATACTTGCATCCACTGTTTCATGGTTTTTTTTTTTTTTTTTTTTGTATGCAGACTTATAGAAACCATGGTGTAAACAATAAAGTCCTACAGAAATAGAGGTCTTCCTCAACTTCAGCTAAAATCACTCTCTTACAGACATATTTTCCTTGGCATATTTTTTTAAACTTTACAATAATTGTATTGGTTTTGCCATATATCAACATGAATCCACCACGGGTGTACACATGTTCCCCATCCTGAACCCACTTCCCACCTCCCTCCCCATACCGTCCCTCTGGGTCATCCCATTGCACCAGCCCCAAGCATCCTGTATCATGCATCAAACCTGAACTGGCATTTTGTTTCACATATGATATTATACATGTTTCAATGCCATTCTCCCAAATCATCCCACCCTTGCCCTCTCCCACAGAGTCCATAAGACTGTTCTATACATCTGTGTTTCCTTGGCAATTATTGACTATTCCATGCTTTATTGGGTTATGCTCCTGGGTATGTCTTTTCCCTGCCTTGCCATCTAGAACACTTCTACTTATGCTTCAAAACCTCCTGAAGATGTCAGTATCTCTAATATATACCTCTTCTGTTCTCATACTTGTGTTTTCATAGCACCAGTTAAAAGAGAATTAGAGCACTTAACGACTCTGTATTGTTGTGATTGCTCTTGGTCTGCCAGATTCTGCCACTAGACTATGTATCTTTAATGACTTAATGCATCCTTAGTGGTAGAAAAAAAATGCTCCTTAAATTTGTGTTGATGTTAAATAAAAATATTTAAATTATAAACATTATTTCAAATATATGCATTCTTACAATTAATGGCTATGCAAAGACCTAGTCTCTGAGCTTGTAAACAATGATAATATCTTGCAAGAGAAGAAAATGCCCCCTGACTTATTCATCTCAACAGAATTAGATTTGTAATCCTCAAAAATACAAGCCAAAAGAAAGAACAGAGTTCTGACTCTCTTTTCTGAAACAAATAAAAATAATGAATTAATAATAATTAAAAGGATTGTGTTGTTACTGTTTGTTGTTTAATCACTAAGTCCTGTCTGACTCTTTTGCAACACCAAAGAATGCAGCCCACCAGGTTCCTCTGTCCATGGGACTTCCCAGGCAAGAATACTGCAGTGAGTTGCCACTTCCTACTTCAGAGGATCTTCCCGATCCAGGGATCAAACTCGTGTTTCTTGCATCTCCTGCATGGGCAAGCAAATTCTTTACCACTGAACCACCAGGGAAGCCAAAAGGATTGATCACCATTAATTTCTAAATGTGTTAAGAAATTTTTCAGTTTGATAGTCCAGTGTAGTGCATTCACCTTGCTCTTCATATTTCACTCTTTTTCAAAGCTAGTTTATTCTCAGATTTTCTTGAACAACACAGATATTTATATGCAGTATACTTTTTTCTGTTGAGTTTAAAGTGTCTTCCCAGTAATGCATATCACATATTGGAGTGGAAGAATATATCCCATGATATGTGATTTATAATGGAAGGCAAATGAGAAAACAAAACAAAAAGAAACCTCACATCCACAGCATAGAGATGATAATTTATCATCTATCTTTTCTGTGTGTGTATCATAAATCATTTTAGGACACACCTTTTCAACCATAACTGCTCTTCATTAGATCTATATTGTCATAGGAAGTAGGATTCTCCTTTTGAGTGTGGCCACCAGCAGCAAAACATCCATTTGCCTGTAGTTGATTTTTAGGTTTATTTAAAATGCTCCATGAAGCGTAGCATATTGAAATGACTCATCATGTTTATTGGAATATCTTGAGGATAAAAGTTATCTTTGAATGATATTAGCATATTAAATATAGTATAAAAAGATAGTTCTTTAAAAAATATTTTAAATAGTTTTACTATTCATCTTTTAATTTTTAATTTTTCCACAATTTTTAAACTACTGCTCTTTATGAGAGTATGAGTAGTCAATTCCAAATGCATCAGTAGGAGGGTCTATGTGAACTAGTAGGCCAGCCTTTAAGAATAGATAAGAAAATGACAGTTGACTTGTTCTCTTATAAGCATCCCAATGCAGTTCAGGAAATATCCATATTATCTTATTATTACCTAGAGATTCAAAAGACCTGGGATACAAGTTATACCTTCTAACTTACTTTAGAAAATTCGGATATCTCTTTTCTTTGAGAAAGAACTCACAATCTATTTTGAAAAGTTAACATCTAACTGCCAGGTTATAATGCAATGAATTGTCTTTCCTAGAGATACTGAGTAACACACAGCTGAATTTCATTTCATTAACTTCATATAAAAGTGTGTATTTTACATTCTGTTTTCAGCAGAAAAATAAGATTTTATAATTGACTTCTATAAATGATTGTAGAGAAGCAACATATGGAACTACATGTGGAGAATAAAGGATGATGGCATTATTTGAGTTAACATAACCCCTTTGTGTAAAATTATATGCTTGCTACAAAGGTAGACTCAGGTATTCATTTAACTTTATTTGAGTTGTCAATATTATGAACAATAGAAAATGAGTAAGACATTGTTAATTACTTCCAATCTAGTAAAGAGAACTGTGGCTAGAAATTGCTATAAAAATTATTTTAAACTATCAAGAGACATGAAAGTGTTGGCAAATTTCATCATGCGAAAAGGTTCAGCTATTTGCCAAAAATTGTTTCTCCAAGTGTATTTTCTTCTTTTATCCTTCTTTTCTTAAAAGAAAGAGAGCCAGGCAATGAGGCTTACAACCTGTGTATTTTACTTCTTCCTATTTCATTGTATATCTTAAACTCCTGGGACTTGCAAATCTATTAAATAGTTTGAAAACAACTGCTATAAGGGAAAGAACATGAGGTTTGAAGCCTAACAGAGATGGATTGAAATCTCTACTTTTAGGTTGCAGCTAAATGAGTAAATCATGCAATTTTGTTAATTGTCTGTATGCTCTTTTGTAAATTGGGGTAATAACACCTCACTTAACCTGTATTAAATTATAGAATGCATCTATAGTACCTAGACTACTATTCTACTATATTAACAGCTGCTTCTTATAGCTTGAGTTCTACTCCAGGGAAAAAGGATTAATAGAGTGCTTAACAACTACAGTGGGAACTAACTCTAGATAGATTAGGATACAATGAATTGTGGGATCCATGGTGAAAACCATGAAAAAAGAACTAGAAGGTGAAATCCCCCTTATGCTAGCTCCACTGGAAAATAAAAGCTTTGATATTGAACAGAGAGGAAATAAGCCTGCAGAATATGAGTTCAGGAACATTCTTGTGATAGGTCTTAAATGCCATGCCAAGAAGAGAGATATTTAACATCCTAGTCAATGGAGAATTATTGAATCTTTTTGGATCGTGAAGTGCCATGATCATAATTTTGCTTTAAGCACATTAAAATTATACTTGGCCTTTGAACAAAAGAGAGTGAGAAAAGTCTAGAGGCTGAAAGACAATTTAAGAGATGTTTGTCCAAGTCAAAGAAAAGGAGGACATAACAGAAAGCGGAATATAACAGAAAGGAGGAAGTTGATAATATGGGAATTGGAAGAATTTAATGTTATTATTTCCAGAGAGCAAAGAAAAATGAATATATATATATATATATATATATATATATATATATATATAAAATGTAGTGAAAAGTAGGAGAGATTTTGTATTGTAGATAATAGGATTTATTTTGGGAAAATATTTAAATAGTGCTTGACATTTTTTCCTGAGCACTTTCATCTCTTTTCTTGGGCCAAGGACAATGGGATCAGGGGAAAAGTTCTTTGTCTCGACTTATCAACTGATCAATGAGTAAATGAAGGTTAAGAAGATAACTGACTTGACCTTGTTCCCACAGATAATAACAAAGACTTTAAATTTCTGGCTCCTAGAGCACAACTCTATTCACTACTCTGGATTATATATTAACATTCCAGGGAACACCTCAAAAGAAAATGGTTAGCATTATACTGACATTTGAAACTTCTATTTGTACACTGGTGAGGGAAATTATTGTGTGAGCCACCAACACAGACTCTTCAGCCATAAGGATAACATTGTCAAGAGAATGGGTAATAAAGGAAAAATAGTTTAATCCCTGAGGAATATGAATTCTTAGAAAGTAGGCGGAGGAGAAAGGCAAAAGAAATTCAATCTGGTTGACAAAAGGTAATTTAAAATAAGGCAGATATCTGTAGGTTAAGGAAGGAGAAAACTTTTAAAAGAAAATAAAATAGAGTGGTTTAGTGGAAAAGGATTAGGAAATACCATTTATTTGGGGCAAGTTATTTAAAAAATATATTTGAGAGGATGCTTTTATTTCTCTAATGGGATATGAAAGCAAAATTAAGGTTCTACTGTAATAGCCTGAAACCTGGAAACAGAGAATGGCTATGCTGGGCTATAATAACAGCTGTTTGAATTTTGGTGTTTTTGTTGGTCAGTTGCTAAGTTGTGTCTGAGTCTGCTGCCCCTTGGACTGCAGCACACCAGGCTCTTCCATTATCTCCTGGGGTTTGCTCAAATTCATGTTCATTAAGTCAATGATGCTATTAACCGTTCTCATGCTCTGCCACCCTCTTCTCCTTTTGCTTTTAATCTTTCCCAGCATCAGGGTCTTTTCCAGTAAGTTGACTCTGCACATAAGATGTGCTAAGTATTGGAGCTTCTGCTTCAGTAAAGTCCTTCCAATGAATTTCAGGGTTGATTTCCTTTTGGATTGACTGGTTTGATCTCTTTGCTGTCCAAGGGACCCTCAAGAGTCTTCTCCAAAACCACAGTTCAAAAGCATCAATTCTTAAACACTCAGCCATCTTTATGGTCCAGCTCTCATAGCCATGCATGATTACTGGAGAAACCATAGCTTGGTCTATCCAAATCTTTGTTGGCAAAATAATGTCTCTGATTTTTAATATACTGTCTAGGTTTGTCACAGCTTTTTTCCAAGGAGCAAGCATCTTTTAATTTCATGGGTATAGTCACCATCTGCAGTAATTTGAGAGCCCAAGAAACTAAAATCTATCACTGCTTCAACTTTTTCTACTTTATTTGCCAGGAAGTGATGGGACAAGATGCCATGATCTTAGTTTTTTAATGTTGAGTTTCAAGCTAGCTTTTTCATTCTCCTCTTTTAGCCTCATCAAAAGTCTCTTTAGTTCCTTTTCACTTTCTGCCATTAGAGTGGTATAATCTGTACATCTGAGACTGTTGATATTTCTCTTCGCAATTTGAATTCCAGCTTATGATTCATCCGGCCCAGCATTTCATATGATGTGGTATGCATATAAGTTAAATAAGTAGGGTGACAGTATACAATCTTGTCACATGCCTTTCCCAACTTTGAACCAGTCAGTTGTTTCACATCTAGCTCTGTTGCTTCCTGACCAATATACAAGTTTCTTTGGAGACAGTAAGGCAGTCTGTTACTCCCCTCTTTAAGGACTTTCCACAGTTTGCTGTGATCCACACAGCCAGAGGCTTTACTGTTATCAATAAAGCAGAAGTAGATGTTTTTCTGGAACACCCTTGCCTTCTCCATGATCCAGCAAAAGTTGGCAATTTGATCTCTGGTTCCTCTTCCTCTTTGAAACCCAGCTTGTACACCTGAAAGTTTTTGGTTCACATACTGTTGAAGCCAACTTGAAAGGTTTTGAGTACAACTTAGCTAGCATGTGAAATGATCACAACTCTATGATAGTTTGAACTTTCATTGTCATTGCGTTCTTTGGGATTGGAATGATAACTGACCATTTTTAGCCCTGTGGTCACTGCTGAATTTTTTCAAACCTGCCGAAATATTGAGTGCAGCATCATCTTTTAGGATTTGAAATAGCTCAGCTGGAATTCTGTCACCTCTTAGCTTTTTTAGGAAATCATAATGTTATATGAGAATTATGTGTGTGTGTGGTGGTGAGGGGGAGGAGATTCATTGACAAGAAGAGTGTGTGCATGCGTGTTAAGTTGCTTCAATCATGTCCAACTCTTTGTGACTCTATGGACCATAGTCCGCCTGGCTCTTCTGTCCATGGCCTTCTCTGAGCAAGAATACTGGAGTGGGTTGCTGTGTCCTCCTTCAAGGGAACCTTCCTGACCCAGGGATTGAACCTGCATCTCTTACGTCTTCTGCATTTGCAAGTGGCTTCTTTTCCACTAGCGCCACTTTGGAAGCCCCAACAGGAATAAACTTAAACAATTTATTAACTTAGATATTTTCTCTTCTCTATGTGTGAAAAAATAATCGTTCTTCTATTGTTACTGGATTTGACTAAATGCATAGTTTTGGGGGTGGGTTTTGATTAAAATTCACAAATGAAGTGAGCAACATATAGACATCGTGACACTTCTCAAAGAAATCTCAAATATGCACTTCATCTAATTTGAGATAGAGAAGGCCATTTTTTTTCTGGCTAAAACTATTGGTAATTTGTCTTCCAGTTATCAAACAAGTGCATAAAGTTTAAAAACAGCTGGTGTTTCAAAAAGGACATCCATATTATGGCTAGAACAGACACTAAGCATTTAGTAAACAATGCTGTAAAAGATAAACTAGGCTTTTAAAGGATAAAAGATTCTTCCTTGTCTTAACAATTGATACAATAAAATATAGCAGACAGCAATAACTAAAAGGAAACTTTTTAATGCATTTCAGATATGCCTTTCTTTATGTAGCTATAAAGTATATTGATAGCTTTAAAGAAATTAAACTCAATCAACTATATATATATACACAAGCTTGCAGTAGAGCAGAAGATGGAATTGCTTCAACTCTTTCCTTATAACTATAAATGATAAAAATTTGTTATCATATAACTCACATGATAATTTAGATGTGACTGAAGGATGATATTATGATTGATTGTTGGTTTGGAACTACACATTGATATGAAGCTTACATGCAGCTAATTTTACATTTCAAACTTAGAATTTGTAGGAACTGGGCAATTAAACCTATTCAAATATTTTGTAAACCATTTGTTCAGAGCTGACTATGATATATATGAGATAGAGACTTTTTTCACTCAAATCACTTTAAAACCAACTCTGGGGAAATGCTTTCAATTTTTCACCGTTGAGGAGAATGTTTGCTGTGGGTTTTGATAAAAATTTGTTATCATATAACTCACATGATAATTTAGATGTGACTGAAGGATGATATTATGATTGATTGTTGGTTTGGAACTACACATTGATATGAAGCTTACATGCAGCTAATTTTACATTTCAAACTTAGAATTTGTAGGAACTGGGCAATTAAACCTATTCAAATATTTTGTAAACCATTTGTTCAGAGCTGACTATGATATATATGAGATAGAGACTTTTTTCACTCAAATCACTTTAAAACCAACTCTGCCTTTCTCATTATCTGTATATTACCTCATCTCTTATTTTCCTGAAAATACTGAGGTTCTTTTTAAAAAAGATTTATTTTCTTTATATTTAAGGTCATATTACATCAATCTTTTTATTTAATCTTATCTCTGCTTTAAAACTAAAAACCACTTCCCCTCCAAAATCCCTCTTTTAATGACCTCTTCATTTCTTAAATCCTGTGGCTATCTCATTTTTCTCTCCACTCTCACAGTGAACAAAGTTAGTAGAGGTGATGGAATTCCAGCTAAGCTATTTCAAAACCTAAAAGATGATGCTGTGAACATGCTGCACTCAATATGCCAACAAATTTGGAAAACTCAGCAGTGGCCATAGGGTTGGAAAAGGCCAGTTTTCATTCCAATCCCAAAGAAAGGCAATGCCAAAAAATGTTCAAAGTACAGTACAATTGCACTCATCTCACACACTGGCAAAGTAATGCTCAAAATTCTAAAAGCTAGGATCCAACAGTACATGAACCAAGAACTCCCAGATGTTAAAGCTGGATTTAGAAAAGTCAGAGGAAACAGAAATCAAGTCGCAAACATCCATTGGATCATAGAAAAAGCAAGAGAGTTCCAGAAAAATATTTACTTCTGCGTCATTGACTACTCTAAAGGCTTTGACTATGTGGATCACAACAATCTGTGGAAAATTCTTCAAGAGATGAGAATACCAGATCACCTTATCTGCCTCCTATAAATATGTATGCAGGTCAAGAAACAGCGGTGAGAACCAGACATGGAACAATGGATTGGTTCCAAATTGGGAAAGGAGTACATCAAGGCTGTATATTGTCACCTTGCTTATTTAATTTATATGCTCAGCACATCATGAGACATGCTGGACTGGATTTAGCACAAGCTGTAATCAAGATTGCTGGGAGAAATATCAATAACCTCAGATATGCAGATGTCCCTACCCTTATGGCAGAAAGTAAAGAGGAACTAAAAAGCCTCTTGATGAAGCTGAAAAATGAAGATCATGGCATCCAGTACCATCACTTCATGGCAAATAGATGAGGAAACAATGGAAACAGGAGAAATTATATTTTGGGGGGATCCAAAATCCCTGCAGATGGTGAAAGCAACCATGAAATTAAAAGATGATTGCTCCTTGGAAGAAAAGCTATGACTAACCTAGACAGCATATCAAAAAGCAGAGACATTACTTTCATGACAAAGGTCTGTCTAGTCAAAGCTATGGTTTTTCCAGTAATCATGTATGGATGTCAGAGTTGGACCATAAAGAAAGCTGAGCACTAAATAATTGATGCTTCTGAACTGTGGTGTTGGAGAAGACTCTTGAGAGTTCCCTGAACTGCATGAAGATCCAACCAGTCCATCCTAAAGGAAATCAGTCCTGAATATTCCTTGGAAGGACTGATGGTGAAGCTGAAGCTCCAATATTTTGGCCACATGATGGAAAGAACTGACTTATTGGAAAGGCCCCTGATGCTGGGAAAGATTGAAGGCAGGAGGAGAAGGGGATGACAGAGGATTAAGTGGTTAGATGACATCATTGACTCGATGGATATGAGTTTGAGCAAGCTCCAAGAGTTGATGACAGCCCAGGAAGCCTGGTGTGCTGCAGTCCTTGAGGTCGCAAAGAGTTGGACAAAACTGAGTGGCTGAACTGAAACTCATGGGTACGTGACAGATATGGAGACCACTCCCCCAAAGCATCTCACCCATCAGAGTAATCCAGGACTCCTAAGGTCCCAGATTTTATGATGCTTATCTTACAATAATTACCAAACTTTTCTCTCCCAGTGTCTAATGCGATTAAGTGACTGAACAGCAGCAACAAAATATGTAAAAACTTTCTGAAGTTTGTACACGTTTCAGATTGCTCTTTGGATTTGTTGTTCGGTCACATCAGGTGGCCAAAGTATTAGCGCTTCAGCTTCAGCATTAGTCCTTCCAATGAGTATTTATGATTGATTCCCTTTGTTATGAACTGGTTTGATGTCCTTGCTGTCCAAGTGACTCTGAAGAGTCTTCTCCAGCACCACAATTCAAAAGCATCAATTCTTCACACTCTGCCTTCTTCATAGTCCAATCTCATATCTGTACATGAGTACTGGAAAGATCAAAACCTTGATGGTCTTTTTAATTACTGCCTTGTCATATCAATGAAGGTATAAGCCATGCCACTCAGGACCCAAGATGGGTCATAGTGGAGAGTTCTGACAAAATGTGGTTCACTGGAGGAGGGAACAGCAAGCCACTCCAGTGTTCCTATGAACTGTATAAAGGAAGACTTGATACATTGTGTCTATATCCACTGAACGTTTGTCACCCACTCATCTTAGCTTCCTTATAATCAACTTTGCATCACTATTTCTCATCCCCAGTTCTCTAAAGAATCCACTGGGCTTTTTATAGTTAATATTTTTGACCATTCATTTGATAACTTTTGACAAACACTTTCATTTTGTACCATTTTTCTGGATAGTGTTCTAAGCATCTTCCTGGATTTCTTAGTGAGATTCAATCACTATATTCAAATGTCTTCTTACCCCCTCTCACTAAATCTCTTCTGCTTCTCTTTCTTCTGTCTCTCCTTTAGTTTCAACATCATGACAATAAAACATCTTTTTCCTTAGTCTAAATCTCTCTCCATTGTGTTTAACAACCACATCTCTGGTTAAACAGTCTCCAGAAATCAAAGCATGGCCAAAATTGATGTCAAGTTATTTCTCTATCTGTTCAATCCAATTTATAAATTCCTTTTCTAGTTTTGTGACCATGGGAAAGTTATGTCTATATCCTTATCTGTAAAATGGGAATAGAGTAGTACCTACTCATAAACTACTGGCAGAATTAAAGGAGTCACTTCATGGATCAATTATGGACATAGTAGAGAAGGTCCTATATTTTTAACAATTGCCCTTTGCTTTCTTTGCCACTGGTTCAAATATGCAATATTCAGTTCTTTCTAGCATCAACCTTCACCATTCTTTGCCAAAGTCCTAGTTATTATTATTTTCTTCATTATTTCTTTACTATTTTTATTATTTATAGTCTTAATTTATCTCTATGCTTTTAGCTATTGCCCCTTTCTACATGAACTGCCTAGCTATCTTTTTATGTTTCTTATGTATTTAATAGACAAATCTTAAGTTGATGAGAGTTATTGTCTTTCAATAATATTGCCTATACATTTTTGGTACAGTTAAATATTTGTTACTTTTCATGATCTCTCAGTTCAGTTCAGTTCAGTCTCTCAGTCGTGTCCGACTCCTTGTGACCCCATGAATCGCAGCACACCAGGCCTCCCTGTCCATCACCATCTCCCGGAGTTCACTCAGACTCTCGTCCATCGAGTCCGTGATGCCATCCAGCCATCTCATCCTCTGTCGTCCCCTTCTCCTCCTGCCCCCAATCCCTCCCAGCATCAAAGTCTTTTCCAACGCGTCAACTCTTCGCATGACAAGTAGTTAACATAATGGTTTAATGTCAGTCTGCCATACCCACCTTTGCTACTTTTGTTAAACACAAATATGTAACAATACTGATGACACATAACATGAAAATATAAGTACAAGTAGAAAAGTTGGCAGTGTTTATTGCAGGCTACATATATTACAGCCTATATTAAACATTGGCTGTCATGGGTGTGTCATGGGGAAATTTAATCATGGTTTTTCTCCATGTGATATTTAACACTTCAGAGGTGACAGCAATGCCTTTTAGACAGAGAGAAACAGCATTCTAATGAGAGAAGAATGGAAAGATGATTAGGGACTTTTTTTTCTTTGGAAAAATAAAGATACCAAAAATGAATTGAATAAGGCATTAAGAGAGATGGAACTTCTGTAGTTAGATTTTGTTTAAAGACATGCATAATATATAAGCACATCTCAAAAAGCAAGATTTTAAATGAACAGTGAATAATTATGAAGTTCTTAGAAATGTATTTTACTTATTTCTTTTTAAGATTTTAAAAATTACATTCTGTATTGGAATTCCTTTAAGCATAAAACTAAAGCAAAATATACCATATGCCAAACATACACTTCCAGAGACTACTAGAAAGTAATAACTTAGGGCTAGAAATAGATTTCTATTAGATTGAGGAGTTTTTTCCCTGTTGTGAATAAAAGAAAGTTCATTTTCAGAAAAATAAACCTTATGCTGTTTTTGCAACTTCTTAACATGTGTTAAATCTACTGAGTGAGGTCTTTTAGCTACAAGGGACTTCTAGGAAATGAGAACTATCAAGAGAGCCTGGAACTCTGGGAATAAGGAGATTCAGTTGGCCTCTTATCAGAGAACTCTTATCAGAATTATCAGAGAAACCCTATGCCCAAGGTGATACATAACATGTTTTTGTGCTTGTTGAAGCTCTTGCTGACCCAATGATAGTTTATTCTGACTCAAAACCTACCTAAACCTAGCCTCTTTGGACCTTGCCCTTTGAATTAACTAATCCTCATGTGAGATACCTCCTTTGAAACTTATCCTACTTGACCATACCTTGTTTTTTTTTTTTTTTTAAAAAAAAAAAAAAAACACAAGAATGGAGAATCAAGCAACATATTGAGAGGGCTTCTGCCTGCTCACATTCTGGGTCAAGAGGTAAAACAAAGCTGGCAAATGTTTTAGCAAAATCATCCTAGCATGGGGTTTCAAAGGGAAAAAAGAAATAAATACTACTCATCAAGAGTTTATTTTCCAAGAGATGGGAAATTTCCAAAATAAAAATCTCCTAAAAATCTGAAAATAAAAACTTTAGCATAAACAAAAAAAACACACCTGTTTTCAATTATAGTTGTTCTCACTACCTTCTCAGCATAACATTCTCCTTCTAAATGTTCTCAATAATAAATTTCTTACAATTCTAAATTTTGTGACTTTTTTCAAAGCTAGAATAAGAGAGTAGAGCAACGTAAGTGAGCACTTTTTCATATTTCAACTTAAGTGACCAAATTTAATTGGTGCCTTCCCTCCTCCACCACCACTCTCCTCTGCCCCTGCCTAGCTACATGATGCAGAAGTTACTTTATTTACACTTGAAGGAAGCTGAATATAGCACTCTTAAGCAATTTTCCTAAGGGTAGTTTTAATCACTCAGTTGTGTCTGACTCTTTGTGACCCTGTGGAGTACATGTAGCCTGCCAGGTCCTCTGTCCATGGAATTCTTCAGGCCAAACCAGTGTAGTGGTTTGCCATTTCCTTCTCCAGGGACTTCCCAACTCAAGGATGAAACCTGGGGTTCCTGCATTGCAGGCAGATTTTTTATCTAAAAGTATGTGGTTAGTAAATTGCTTAGGTGACATTCAGTCCATGCTTATTTGATATTTCCATCATACTCTCCTACCTCTAGTGATAGATATTTGGAAATTAGTATTAGAATGAACATTTACAAGGAAAATATGGAAGGTAGAACAGCAGTGTGGAAATTGTTCTCTGCTCTCCTCCGTAGTTAGTGCTCCATAAGTTCCTATTAGTCTTTCTATCACTGTTTGAAGATAATGTAAGTGTGCTTACATGCACAGCAAATGCAAAATTATTATTTCCATAGGAAGTCATTTTGGGGAAGGAGGAGGATACCTGATAAGTTTGGGTGCTGTTCTTGGTGATTTCAATTGATTGGCTGACTTGTTCTACCAGTTTTCCTAGAACTCGAAGATAGTTATATTGGTCTTTAATCTCTAGAACCTCCCCTTTCCTTTTTCATTTATAAAGGTAGAGATCTCAAAGGCTCCTTTCTAGTTTCCAGGCATTCTTAGTCATTAAGAGTTATAAATGTACTCATAATCCAATTCTCAACTACCCTGGAATATGTCACCATGTGCTACTAAATAGGGCTATAAACTCAGATATTCCTTGAAACTGCTTTCTCATTTTGTTTCCATAAAATTGTCTTTGCTGTACCTTCCCATCTATCAGAAATGGAGTGGGAAGACCCACTCCAGTATTCTGGCCTGAAGAATTCCTTGGACTGTATAGTCCATTGGGTCACAGAGTCGGACATGACTGAGGGACTTTCACTCACTCACTCATACAGTAAATACTATTTTTTCTTCAGTTTGCCCTTAAGGAGACTCAGAGGCAAAAAGCTTGTATTTGTCCTACGTCACAGATTAAAAGTGTCAAAGTCAGATTCTAACTCAGAAAGTTTAAGGCTAGTACCCATATTCTCACTCTTATGCTTTTCTTCCCAGCCTCATTTTCTTCCTCAAAGTTCAACTTAAGGCAAAGAATGCAATTCAGTTCAGTTCAGTAAATACTCATTAAGGCCAATTATATTAAAAAAAATTTTTTAATCCAGTTTTATATAATTCCATTCTATGGTTTATATACCTAGTTAACCTAGGTTATGTGGTTTCTCTTTCCTCCTTTAGCTTTCCTATACACCCTAGTTAATATTTTGTTTGTATCTGATCTTTATAAGCATATTTTCTCAAATTTAGTAGTATTTTCAATTGTGATCTTTTATTCTTAAAATATGTAACCTGTATGCCATCTACATAAATTAAGCATTAAGGACCTTAGTACCTGATAGCTTATTGTACTATTTTTTCTTATCCTTCATGGACCTTCTGCCTCTGAAAGTGAAGGTGAAGTCGCTCAGTCGTGTCCGACTCTTTGCGACCCCGTGGACTGTAATGTACTAGGCTTCTCTGTCCATGGGATTCTCCAGGCAAGAATAATGGAGTGGATTGCCATTTCCTTCTCCAGGGGATCTTCCCAACCCAGGGATCGAACCCAGGTCTCCCGCATTGGAGGCAGACGCTTTAACCTCTGAGCCACCAGGGAAGCCACAAATTTACATAGATAATTAGTTCTGGACTACCACAGATTTGGCCCCATAGGGAATATTTGGAAATGTCTGGGGAGACTTTTTGTTATAACTACTTCGGGATTACTGGTATCTATTGAGTAGAGGCCAAGAATACTGCCAGCCATTCTATGATCACAGACTAGCACTCTACGATAGAAAATTACCCCACCTCAAAATAAGTTAGATGGGAAAATCCTGAGTCCTAGACTATTCCCAAGGCCTTTAATATTAGCATAAGAACTAGGAATGGGCTTTTTTTTTTTTTTATCTCAGGCAAATATCTGTGGTTTGATTTTCTTTATTTATACCCTACTCCAGAATACCCTCACCCCAAATCCCCTCACTATTTCTACTGTTTACCAGTATTTTTAATTAGAAAAAATATACTAGGTTTTCTTCCTTTAAAACAGAAACGTTGTTGTTAACAGTGACTGACACAACATCTGTGAAATTTTCAACCAAAAATTTGCTTAGCCCAATGCTTTTACTATACTACTGCTGTTGTTTGCTAAAGTAAATATCCAGACTTTATTCATTTATCAGAATTTCAGTATCTTCTGATGCAACCAAATATTTATCTAGTATCTTAATTTTCAGTCCCTTTAGATATAGTCTTCTGTCATCAAGAACAAGTTTCTGGCTGCTATGATATTGAGTTTGCCTTTTTCAAATAGTTTCAGCACAATTGTGGTTTAATAAAATAAACATGGCTCCATTATTTCTTAATATCTTCCTTACCAAGTGTAAGATTAGACATCTCAGAAACTCCCATTGGGCAGCACTTAAGAAGTGACTAATATTTCTGTCTGCCTAAGTCAAGTAGTCCCAAATGTAAGTAATTTACCGGAAGGCTTTAGGGACTGTTACAATAGACATATTGCAATATGTCACTGGAAATCAGCGTCTCCCCACATGTTTGATCAACAGCCAGATGGAAGCTTTTATCACATTTATTTAATCTGAAATACACATGGTAATTACACTGGACCTTTGATTCAAGGCCTTGTTTATGTCTCAAGAGAAGTTAGAAAATGAGTTTGTCAGTTGCAAACTGATGTAGTCATGACCCTCTGAGTAGAATTTAACATCTATCACTGCCCAGACTGGAGTATTGCTACAAATCACACTGTACCTCAAGGAAGTAAGATAAAGTAAGAGCTTTGTTAACATATGTAACATGAGGAAAGGACTCCTGATCAGTCCAGAATATCACTTATCCACCTTTCACTCATGTCACTCCAATTTGTCTCCCTCTGTTGAGTAGCAAGTAGTAAGAATACAATGTATTATAAACTATATGGCCAATGTCTTAACAAAAAAAAATAAAGCATAAACCAAGGCATGTTGAAGTAAAATGTGCTTACATTTCTAACCCCAAGCCCAGGATACTGAATATGTGTACACTAAAACTTAGTGGACATAAATGTATATGAGGTTTCCTTTGTATTGCTATAGGTAAAAGAAGATATTCCAAAACCCATTTCTCAGAATTTTTCAGCTAAGACAATTCTAGACAGAAAAACTTTAATCCTGAATGAGTTAATCCTGACTATTCTACTTTGGTATATTTACATAGCACAAAACCATGAATAAGTAACACAGAACCATGTCACGATTTATAAAAAACATTGAAATATATAACTTTAAAAAGTAGATGGAGGTTACTGAAGGGTGGGAGTAATGGAAGACTTCAGATTAACATTATATTTTTCTTTATATTTGGAAATTAATATTATGGTTATGTTATTTTATCTTTAAAGTCAGGAAAAGGAATTTTAAAAAAGAAATACACACATAAACAGAGTCTTTCAAAAGTCTTCACAGAAAATATGGCACTGTCTAATAAGTTTCTGATGTTTTTCAAGGGAAAAATGTAATTAAGACTTTGAAATACATAAAGAGATGATTATTAAAAAATGATGTTTCTATTTATATATGATGATATAGCTAATTAAAATGAGAAATAGCTAATTAAATCATATGTACATTCTGAAATGAATTAAAAAATTGTATAGCTTGATCAAAACTCTATAAATGGTTATTACTATTGTCCTAATAAACTTTCATAGGAGTTTTTAATTCTAATTAAAATGCTAACTAAAAAACAAAATCATCCTATCAGCAATTTATCTTTTTTTTTTTCATTGTTCACTAATATTATATACACCACAAGTATTTTGTGATCCTCTCACATCTCAGTTTAAAATGTCTTTAAGTTTGGTCACTCATTTCTATTGAAATCACCACTATCATCTCAAATTAGGGTAGATCTTGAAAAGTATCAATTATATAAACAAGACTAACACATATTGACTCTGTGCTGGGCACTGTACTAAGAACTTTCCAAATCAAAACCTGTTTCATTTTCACAGTATTTCTATAACACAAGACAGATGATCAGTAAAGATAATAGTTAAAGAGTAACCAAGTTTCAGTGAGAATAAAGTAGGTAAGTTGTTCAAGATCATTCAATCCATACTTGATTGAATCCAGTTTGAGCTTCTCTGACTATAAGAGAATATGTAATTGAAACACTGATTCATTTAGTGTCATATTTTTGTTGTATCTTTGGTAAAGAACTCTCTAAAGACTCATTTTTTCCCCCTTTTTTATACTTACAACTTCCCTGGTGGCTCAGACGGTAAAGCGTGTTCGATCCTCAGGTTGGGAAGATCCCCTGGAGAAGGGAATGGCAATCCACTCCAGTACTCTTGCCTGGAGAATCCCGTGGACTTCTCTGTCCATGGGGTTGCAAAGAGTCGGACACGACTGAGCGACTTCACTTACTCACTTACTTAACATAAAATCTTACAGGTAATATATACTGAAAATTCTTTTCATATATAAATTTAAAAAGCATTGATGAGTCAGTGCACGAAATGAAGAAACAAATATGGACATTCTATTGTTGAGCAGTCTATATCCTTACCAGATGACCTTGAGAAAATAACTTAGTTCTTTGCTGTTTCTTGATATCTTGCTGTTTTCTTGTTATCTTGGAAGGCAGTTTGAATCTTGGTGAATGACAAATTCTAGTAAAACAATGCAGAATAAATTATTTTATATGGAGATGTCAGGAAATGAAGGAAAAGAAGGAAATGAAACAGCATTCTACTTATTATAGAAACAAAAATTATGCTAAATTTGGAAGAATAATTATGGCTACATTAGATTTCTAGTCACATTAGAATATGCTTTATTTTAGATTATATATTTATGATTAAGTAAGTGTTAGTTGCTCAGTCGTGCCTGACTCTGTGACTCCATGGACTGCAGCCCACCACGCTCCTCTGTCCATGAGATTTTCCAGGCAAGGATACTGGAGTGGATTGCCATTTCCTTCTCCAGGGGATCTTCCCAACCCAGGGATCAAACAGGGTCTCCTGCACTACAGGCAGATTTATGATCAGGTTATATGTTTAATGATAACGTCCAAGGAGCGGTGCTGCACGGGCGCAGGAGGGCCTAGAGGAGCCATCCCACGTTGAAGGTCAGGAAGGGTGGCAGTGAGGAGATACTCCTCATCCAAGGTAAGGAGCAGTGGCTGCGCTTTGCTGCAGCAGCCGTGAAGAGATACCCCACACACAAGGTAAGAGAAACCCAAGTAAGATGGTAGGTGTTGCAAGAGGGCATCAGAGGGCAGACACACTGAAACCACACTCACAGAAAACTAGTCAATCTAATCACACTAGGACCACACCCTTGTCTAACTCAATGAAACCAAGCCATGCCTCTGGGGCCACCCAAGATGGGTGGGTCATGGTGGACAGGTCTGACAGAATGTGGTCCACTGAAGAAGGGAATGGCAAGCCACTTCAGTATTCTTGCCTTGAGAACCCCATGGACAGTGTGAAAAGGCAAAATGATAGGATACTGAAAAAGGAACTCCCCAGATTATCAGGCATTCTATCTATCAGACATAGTCCCTGAAATCTATTTCTCACTTCCACTGTTTAATTATAAGGGATTTGATTTAGGTCATACCTGAATGGTCCAGTGGTTTTCCCTACTTTCTTCAATTTAAGTCTGAATTTTGTAATAAGGAGTTCATGACCTGAGCCACAGTCAGCTCCTGATCTTGTTTTTGTTGACTGTATAGAGCTTCTCCATCTTTGGCTGCAAAGAATATAAGCAATCTGATTTCGGTGTTGACCATCTGGAGATGTCCATGTGTAGAGTCTTCTCTTGTGTTGTTGGAAGAGGGTGTTTGCTATGACCAGTGCATTTTCTTGGCAAAACTCTATTAGTCTTTGCCCTGCTTTATTCTGTATTCCAAGGCCAAATTTGCCTGTTATTCCAGGAGTTTCTTGACTTCCTACTTTTGCATTCCAGTCCCCTATAATGAAAAGAACATCTTTTTTGGGTGTTAGTTCTGACAGAATGTGGTCCACTGGAGAAGGGAATGGCAAGCCACTTCAGTATTCTTGCCTTGAGAACACCATGAACAGTATGAAAAGGCAAAATGATAGGATATTGAAAGAGGAACTCCCCAGGTCAGTAGGTGCCCAATATGCTACTGGAGATCAGTGGAGAAATAACTCCAGAAAGAATGAAGAGATGGAGCCAAAGCAAAAACAAAACCCAGCTGTGGATGTGACTGGTGACAGAAGCAAGATCCAATGCTGTAAAGAGCAATATTGCATAGGAACTTGGAATGTCAGTCCATGAATCAAGGCAAATTGGAAGTAGTCAAACAAGAGATGGCAAGAATGAACGTCGACATTCTAGGAATCAGTGAACTAAAATGGACTTGAAAAGGTGAATTTAACTCAGACGACTATATATCTACTACTGCAGGCAGGAATCCCTCAGAAGAAATGGAGTAGCCATCATGGTCAACAAAAGAGTCTGAAATGCAGTACTTGGATGCAGTCTCAAAAATGACAGAATGATCTCTGTTTCCAAGGCAAACCATTCAATATCACAGTAATCCAAGTCTATGCCCCAACCAGTAACGCTAAAGAAGCTCTAAGACTAGAAATGACTAAAATCTAACCAAGATTTTAAGTAAGTGCTTTCCAAGGAAAAAAGACAATTCATAAAAACTTTTAAAGCAGGAATAAATGTGGTGCGTTTGAAGAAGAACAATTATAAACTTATCTAGAACATGAGCCAGAGAAAGGAGCCCAGGATCATACCAGGGATTCACTCACACTTATCTGAACAAAGGAAGAGGCATTACAAAGGAGAAAGAACCCTAAAAGAAAACTTAGAAAGTTCAGCTGGTAGGAATTCCCTGGCAGTCCAGTGATTAAGACTCTGACTTCCCAATGCAGTGAGCACAGGTTCAGTCCCTGGTTGGGGAACTAAGATCCTGCTTGCCATGTGGTATGGCCAAAAAAAGAAAAAGAAATGCTAGAGACTAACACCACCATAACTGAAGTAAGAATGCCTTTGATGGACTCATTAGTAGACTGGACATTGATTAGAAAAGATCTGAGCTTGAGGATGTATCAATAGAAACTTACAAAATGAAAAGAGGATATATGGTGGTGGGGGAGGGAGAGGTTGAGGGGCGGGGACACATAAACAAGAATATCCGAGAATTGTGGGTCAATTAAAAAAGGTGTTAATGTTTACACATAATGGGAACACTGAAGAAATATTTGAAGCAATAGCGACTGAGAATGCCTCCAAATTAATGTCAGACATAAAACCACAGATCCAGGAAAGTCAGAGAACACAAAGCAAGATAAATGCCAAGAGTAAATTATATAGCATAAGTCATTCAATACATGAAGCACTGTATTAAAATTAGAGCACATAAAATTATATATAATAGCCAATAGTATTTAGAATAATAGTTCATTAAAATTTTTATCACTAAAAATTATTTATCATACATTTTCCCCACTAGAATGAAAGCCGTATGAAAGCAGGATGTGAATGTGTATTCATAAATATTGTTGGGTACATAGCATGCCCTTAATAAACATTTAATAAATATCACCCAAAATAATAAAATCATTTAAAAATTTCAAGGGGACTTCCCTGGTGCTCCAGTGGTTAAGATTCTGTGCTCCCAATGCAGGGGGCCCAGACTTGATCCTTGGTCGGAAACTAAATCCCGGATGCCACAAGTGAGAGTTCGTGTGCTGCAACTAAAAGATCCTGCATGCCACAGAGATCCGGTGTGCCATAACTAAGATCCAGCACAGCCAAGTAAATAATAATTATAAAAACATAACAAAAATGTCAAGGAAAGGGGTTCATAAAATACTTTACTGTGAAAAGAATCTCAAGACTAGGAAATACAACATTGCTATCCAATAGAAATATGATGTGAGCTACACGTGTAATTTAAAATGTGCACATTTAAAAAAATAAAAAGAAACATGAAATTTTAACTTTATTGTTACCCATTATATACAAAATATTATGACTTCAACCTGTCAGGATAAAAACATCCTTATGAGATATATTCTTTTTTATGTGTGCTAAAACCTCAAAATATAGTGTTTATTTTACATTCAGCACAGAGTCTATATGGACTAGCCACATTTCAAGTGCTTAATAGCCACTTGTGGTTAAGGATTACTATACTAGATAGTATAAAGTATATAGTACCCCTGAAGAAAACATGAATCAACCATTAACTAAAACATTTCATTTCCAAAGCATAATAGCAGCTTCAGTTCAGTTCAGTCGCTCAGTCATGTCCAATTCTTTGCGACACCATGAATCGCAGCATGCCAGGCCTCCCTGTTCATCACCAACTCCCAGAGTTCACTCAGACTCATGTCCATTGAGTCAATGATGCCATCCAGCCATCTCATCCTCTGTTGCCTTCTTCTCCTCTTGCCCCCAATTCCTCCCAGCATCAGGGTCTTTTTCAATGAGTGGCCAAAGTATTGGAGTTTCAGCCTCAGCATCAGTCCTTCCAATGACAACCAGGACTGGTATCCTTTAGGATGGACTGGTGGATCTCCTTGCAGTCCAAGGGACTCTCAAGAGTCTTCTCCAACACCACAGTTCAAAAGCATCAATTCTTCAGTGCTCAGCTTTCTTCACAGTCCAACTCTCATATCCATACATGACCACTGGAAAAACCACAGCCTTGACTAGATGGACCTTTGTTGGCAAAGTAATAGCTCTGCTTTTTAATATGCTATCTAGGTTGGTCATAACTTTCCTTAGGTTATACAAAAAGAATGTGAAAAAGGTAAATCATTTAGGATGGACTGGTTGGATCTCCTTGCACTCCAAGGGACTCTCAAGAGTCTTCTCCAACACCACAGTTCAAAAGCATCAATTCTTCAGTGCTCAGCTTTCTTCACAGTCGAACTCTCATATCCATACATGACCACTGGAAAAACCACAGCCTTGACTAGATGGACCTTTGTTGGCAAAGTAATAGCTCTGCTTTTTAATATGCTATCTAGGTTGGTCATAACTTTCCTTAGGTTATACAAAAAGAATGTGAAAAAGGTAAATCCTCAAAGGAGTTTTCCAAGCATCTTGATTTTCTTATGAATATTCAGTTTCTAATTATGCAGATATTGGGTGGGAAAAACAGTATTTGGATCTTACCCAAATCTAAGAAATTTGTTTCTAGTTGCTAAAATACTATATTCTATTTACTCTTGGCATCACTATCATCTTTGATGATATTTATTTTATGTACACCCAAGATACTCAAGTAAAATAGATTCCTTCTCTAAAAAGAATTTAGTCAGTCCGTATATATAAGATTTCAAAGAAATTGGAATGAGCAAAACTGAGAAAAAAACAACTTCCTTAACCACAACATACAGAAACTAAAATAGTAACATAACAGGATTTAAGAATCAAAACTGCCAGAAACCTTATCACCCTTTCAAAGGTGATAAGAAAGCAACCAGATAAATTGTTTTAACTATTGGTGGTTTAGACAATAAAGAATCTGCTAGCAATTCAGGAGACCGGGATTCAATCCCTGGGTTGGGAAGCTCCCCTGAAGGAGAGAATGGCAACCCAGGCTAGTATTCTTGCCTGGAAATTTTCACGGGCAGAGGAGCCTGGCAGGCTACATTCCATGGGTCACAAAGAGTAAGAAACGACTGAGTGACTAATACCTTGACACTTTCTCTTTAAGTAGCAATAGTTCTCAATAATCCAAAAATCAATTATATTTGCCAGGTATGAACTTCGCTTTCATGTTTTTTACAAGAGTTTTCAACCTGCATTCTGAATTAAAATAAATAATAATCATTCCTTAGCACATCTGCAGCCCAGAAATTTTAGGCATAGCGAACAAAAAAACAAAAATCAATCCACCGCAAAACTGTTACAGATAATCCACATAGCAAACAACCCTACAGCAAAAAGTCCAGATTTCAATTCATGTTTTCTTAGAAGTATTATAAAAACTACCAACCAGAGACAATTTCAGTAAGACATGCCAAAGTTTATTCCTTTAAATTATAAGCATTAAAAACTACAAAGAATAAAAACAGTTTTTTCTTCCTGGTTACATTAAATTTATTATAAATAAAATCAAGTTAATCCAAAAAATTGGGGGGTACTGTAAAGGTGTGTTTACAATTTAATCCAACATTTACTGTGAATTAAAGAAGAAGTTAGTTGTTCTGATAGTTCAGTTCAGTTCAGTCGCTCAGTCGTGTCCAACTCTTTGCAACCCCATGAATCACAGCACACCAGGCCTCCCTGTCCATCACCAACTCCCGGAGTTCACTCAGACTCATGTCCATCGAGTCAATGATGCCATCCAGCCATCTCATCCTCTGTCATCCCCTTCGCCTCCTGCCCCCAATCCTTCCCAGCATCAGAGTCTTTTCCAATGAGTCAATTCTTCGCATGAGGTGGCCAAAGTACTGGAGTTTCAACTTCAGCATCATTCCCTCCAAAGAAATCCCAGGGCTGACCTCCTTCAGAATGGACTGGTTGGATCTCCTTGCAGTCCAAGGGACTCTCAAGAGTCTTCTCCAACACCACAGTTCAAAAGCATCAATTCTTCAGTGCTCAGCTTTCTTCACAGTCCAACTCTCATATCCATACATGACCACTGGAAAAACCATAGCCTTGACTAGACGGATCTTTATTGGCAAAGTAATGTCTCTGCTTTTCAATATGCTGTCTAGGTTGGTCATAACTTTTCTTCCAAGGAGTAAGCGTCTTTTAATTTCATGGCTGCAGTCACCACCTGCAGTGATTTTGGAGCCCCCCCCCAAAATAAAGTCTGACACTGTTTCCTTTGTTTCCCCATCTATTTCCCATGAAGTGATGGGATCAGATGCCATGATCTTCGTTTTCTGAATGTTGAGCTTTAAGCCAACTTTTTCACTCTCCTCTTTCACTTTCTTCAAGAGGCTTTTTAGTTCCTCTTCACTTTCTGCCATAAGGG